>JAPYZR010010664.1:0-13768 GCA_030522945.1 Trichopria nigra
CCCCCCCCCCACAAAAGTGGTAGTACAGTAAAAATATTGCCCATATACATATATACACAAGTGTACATAAACACAACTATCGCTTCAAGGACAAATTTACGAATGATATTCATATGTATATAGGATGATATATAAACAAAAACCATTCTCATTTAATTTTGCCGCGCTTTAATCGTCCGCCATGGTATATGCGTTATATGACGTACATACGGAAAACGAGTTCCTCGAGTTCCCCCTTCCCCTGTCAACTCGCCCACACTAGCGCCAAATATCTACCATACATTGCGTGTATATATATAAGCAGGCGCCCCTCTTATTCTTATGTGTCATTCGTGTTTACGTACAAGAGTGTGCGTATATAGCTTCTTGTCTCTTATATATATAGCGATCTTGATGCTTTTAGCGAGCTATTAAATAGTGTGCGTAAAAGCGACCGCTCGCTCTGTCTCTCACGTTCTCCGCTATATATATGCAGAAACGGACGTGGCGTGTTCATCCGGTCATCTCGATTGTCTCGGTCTTTATTAGTGTACAATATCGCGACGTAAACAAATCGGACCTGCAGTGATCAACAAAGTTCCAGATCGTCTTATATAGACATATACATATATCGGAAGGCATATCATCCCCTGCGAACGACGACGTTCGCTTGCCATATATATTGCACCGGAAAAAAAAAAGTCCGTCTTGAAGATGCAGACGCCAAACACGGCCACGAAGAAGCACAAAAAACACAAGCGGGATCGGCACGAAGGTATAAGAAAAAGGCCGCACAATATATTCGCAGCCAGTCGCGGAAGGACCTCGGCGGTGCGCCACTTGGCTGCTGCTGCTGCCGTGGCTGCCTTCTCGCGACTGACTCGCGTATTTTTCTTTTTTTTTTTTTTTTACTTCATTTTCCTCCCCCGTACTCGCTTTCGACTGCCCAAGCGCGAATGACAAGGTGTACGACGCGGCATCGCACCTACCTACCTACGCGAAATATCCGTAACGTACGAGTTTCTCCGTCATTCGTGCCCGAATCGTATTAAAAGGAACGATATTTTCTGAAAAATTGCAAAAATGACTCACATTTTTCGGAGCAATCTTGAGGGAGGGGTTGATGGAATAAATCTTTAAATGGCGGGTGGAATTTTTTGAAAACTGACTTTTGACAATGCTGTTGCAATTGTTTAATTGTTCATTTTTTTTCTCCTCACAGTTTTTGGTTCTGGAACTGAGAGGCCTCCTGCGCTGAAACTGATACTGAAGGTTGGTGGGAACAGTGGAACACCAGAATACGGTGGGGAATCGCCAAGCCAAGCTGCAGCGATGCTGTCCCAACAGTATCAACAGCAATTAGGCTTGAACTATTCAGTGACGCAAGGAGACACTGCAGAGTATGACAAGTACGGAAGTCACAAAAAACTTAAAAAGAAGAAGAAGAAAAAGGACAAGAGACACAAGCATCATCACAAAGATAAGAAGAGGAGGCGGGAGGAACCCAATCAGGACTCTGTTGGCAATAGTGACAGTAATTTACAAGCTTCGGAAAGAGCTACCAATCATGAAACCTCAACCCCTTCAGTACCGTCGTCGGCTAATGGTTTTCAAGGAAGTGGAGCCGTGAGTAGTGGTCTGTCCCCGCATAGAGAGCCGCGCACATGTGTATTGAGGAAAATTGCAGAACGGTCGCCTCTTCAGCGGTTATTGGAACATCTGCTTAGATCAATGGAGAAACGTGATCCGCAGCAATTCTTTGCGTGGCCTGTAACGGACAATATAGCTCCAGGTTACTCGCAAATCATTAGCAATCCGATGGACTTCAGTACTATTAAGCAGAAAATAGATGATAATAATTATTCAAATTTGAAAGAATTTGTGGGTGATTTTAAGCTGATGTGTGATAATGCTACTACGTATAATCATCCGGACACTATTTATTTTAAGGCTGCAAAAAAATTATTACATGTCGGGTTTAAAATGGTCACACCTGATAAACTCCGACAACTAAAATCAGTCCTTACATACATGCAAGATTTGACACCTGAAGAACTCGGATTTGAACTTGGCAATGACGATCCTAACAATACAAATGTATTAGTTACGGAAGAACAAATCGAACAAGAAAGAGAACAGGATGAACGTAATGAAGAAGCGGAGGAACTCAAGAAAGAAGCCAGAAAGAAGATGAGACTTGCAAATTTAGGCAAATTTGAAGCAATTCCGGATGACCTCACTCCACAAGAAATTCTTCAACAGGCTCAAAATGCTGCAAAGGCAGCAGCTGAGAAATTGAGTGCAAAAAATATTGGCACAAAGATGGGTTTCTTACGCCAAAAGAAAGATGGTACAACGAGTCTACAGATTATAGTACCAGGAGATGGAATTATTCCAGGGACAAATCAGAGACCCGTATCTTTAGGACAACTTGTTGGGAAATTGAGTCACGGTAATGGAGTGTTAGCCGGCTTTCGCGAGGACAGAAGAAATATGTCAAAACCAGTTAAACCCTTGTATTACGGACCATTCGGTTCATACGCGCCAAGTTATGATTCTACATTTGCAAATCTCACAAAAGAAGAAACTGATCTGGTTTATCAGACATATGGCGATGAAACGGCCGTCCAATATGCTGAATCCATTTTGGACTTTGCTAAAGACTGTGATTATACATTGACTATGGTCGATGATTTATTGGATATTTTAACTAATGGTGATCATAGAAAAACAAAAAAATTCCTTGAAGAGAAGCAACGACTTAAAGATGAGGAGGAGAAAATAAAACTTCTTCTTGAAAAACCAATTCAAGAGGCAAATCGAAATATTAATTCATCATTGCAGCAAGTGAAAGTTGACATGGACCAGTTGAAGACGTTGCAAGATCTTGGCATCAATGTCAATTTTTTGGAAGCTTTAGGTATTGTATTGAAGTTCTCTCACCACAAGCCTTTATATTTTGTTGATTACTGAAAATATTTAAAATATTTTACGTCAATCAAGTAAAGTGTAATTACAATAATGACATTTTTTTTTATTTGTTTTAATAGAAATACTATATCAATATGCTTTCAAATCCTCACAACGCACTCCTTCATTAACTTGATATTTTTCATTTTAAAATCAATAAATATTTTACTGCTATCCAATATTTTATGATAAATGCAAGGAAAATAACAAATTATTGAATTATTTTTACAGAAAATGAAGTAAAGTTAAGCGAAGATCGTGAAACATTCCAAAGAAGATTAGATAACAACTCAAATATGCTTAACAATTTGAAACAAATACAACATGAACGCCTTTCGGGTCCACTGCCTGCTCATTTATCTAATGTTCCTAAAGCTTGGGATGCTGAAATAGCACTTGCAGAAAAAATCACAGATAATTTGGTCGATATTTCCAAGAAACTGCCGCCATCTGCCATAGCTCCTGTTGACGGATTACGTCGCGCAATGGGCATTGCACCGCTTGGTGTTCCAGAGCAAATGCAAATTGACTCATCAACCCAGTCAAATACATCGGTTACCATGGCAGACAATACCTCTATCCAACAACACAATGCTTCAGATCAAGAGGCTTGTACCGCTTCTTTGTCTATGGAGATGGATATAGATAATGACAGGCAGCAAGTGGTGCCGCCACTACCTATGGTACAAATGGTGATGGGACATAATCATAACTCATCTTTTGGTAGTGGAGCTGAATCATCTGGAGTAAATGATTTGGAATCAGAACTACGAGAATTTTTGGAAAGCGATCCAAATCTAGGAAATTCACCTCTTCATGACGATAAAACTCTAGAAGATATTCTTTCGGAATCCTAACACGGACTGGCTGTCACGTTAATCGAATCGATGTCTTTCACAAATCAAATTGTAAATTAATTCAAATAAGTGATGAAATTGATTCAGCGTGGGGCTAGTGTGCGAAAGTTCCCTTCTGGTCTTGTATATGATTGTATAACTACTAAGTGTTAGTGCAAATAGTATGACGAGTTCATGTTAAAAAAAATGGGAAAAAGCCAGTGCTGTTGCCAAATGTATATTAATAATTTCTATAATGGTGTGAAATAGAAATTGGAGACTAAAAGTTTCAAATGAACATTAATGGAAGAAATAGTAGCATGATGTAAATGTGCTGTGGCAATTAAAGCAAAAGGAATCTGCATTTAAAATATTTTTCACGTTTTGTAATTTAGTGTTGTATTGCAGTATTTTACGAACAATTGTAATCGTACACATATACACAGCGTGGGTCAATATTGACGCACTGGAAATTATTTTTAGATAAAATAAATCATGCATGTTCAGAGAAAAATGCTTGAGAAAATCTGCGATAAAAAGTAGTAGTTCCTTTGAGATAAATGCATTTCAATAGCCAGAACCATCATGAAATTTCGTCTAATTTTCAACGTTTAATATCGGCTTTTTTAATGACAGTTTAATAGTGACCCATGCTGTATATATACATAATGGTATAAGCTGTGCATTAAGGACAAATGTAATTCTCGATACCCATCTTTGCATGGTATCATTTACCTGTAAAAATACGTATATATTTGTTAAATATCCTTGTAACTGCGAAGAAATTTAAAGTTTACATAACCTAGGTCGTTCGTCACATAATTTGAAGTAGTATTATTTGTTTATTTATAATATTTTACCTGACCTCTATGGAAATGTAACTTTTTTACTTATAATAATTTGTAATGATGTATTAAAACAATTTTAAAAGAAGTTTATAAAAAGTCTTCCAAATAATATTTTGAGAAATTTAACGAATAACTTAAAAATAAAAAGTATATATTATATATGAAAAGTATATTGACAAATTTTCAACAAATTTCTCTTTTTACTCAACTTGAACAATGAGATTTAATATCTCATATTAGATTCAAATATGAAAAGAAGTGAATTTATATCGCAGTGTATATGTTATAAAAAAAAAACTGCAATGGAAGTAATTAAACCTTACAATTACTTCTTAATCTATATACAATTATACATAATTTCATAGTACACTGAAAACATTTTTGGGCAGCATACATGTAAATATTGTATATACACAATCGCAATTACAGATGTAAAAGAGTAAAAATTATATTGCCGCTTCTGCAAAATTGAACTAAAAATCTTTATTCGACCATCTACTAATTTTTCGTCAATATTTTAATGATTTTTAATAATAATAGTTAATTGGTTGACATGTATTATTTACCTTATATATATATATATATATACAATAAAACTTCGTGAAACGATAATCTGTCATTTAGAGAAACTTGAAAAGTTTTTGATCATTATTATGAGAACTGTGCCGATAAAGTCAAATCATCACTGCTAATCTCTTTTTTTTCAACATTCCGTCTTACGTATATACATGTGGAATTTATAAATCCACGTTTGAAAAGGTTGAAAAAGGCTTTCGATTTTCACCCTAAACTTTTAAAAGTTATGCACAAGGTGCGTAAAAACTGTATACGCATATATGTAATTGAGGAATGATTCAATTCACATAGACATAAAATGTACATATATATACACACAATAATGCATATATGCAATATGGGCTCAAAACAATGTCAAGTTTGTTGTTTTTCGACATTCGTGACTTGTTGATCTTTTCATTATCTTTTTCATTATGCGCGATGGAATCATGGAATTCTGATTCAATGTTTACAACCAGTGTTGACACAGTGTTGGGGGATTTTGGACGATGGTAGTGGAAGCTTGCCTTATTGTAATTTGTAATGCATGGATAAGCTTCTCCCACTATCGTCGTAAATCCCCCTAAACTGGCATCACTGTGTTGACACGTCGTTAGATTCTAAAATTCTATATATATAGTAGTGGCAACACTGTTTACAATGCAATTGCGAATTTTATCGATAATGTAGGATTTGCAGGAATCGTTCTTACCTGCGCGAACCGCCCAAAACCACAGAGTAACAACTCCTACATAGAGGTATGTGCAGAAATGGGAAACTTTCGGGTGTAATCGCACATATGTCAACATGACATTGTCAAAGTGGGCGCAAATGGTATAAAAGCAACGAATGTTTGTTTGCAAATATTAATTAAAAAGTGTAAAGTATTTGCGACAACATGAAAATTCTTTTAAATATTTTTTAAACACATCATCTGTCGATAAACGTATATCTGCATTACGGAACGTAAACGAGGTTTTAAAAAATAATAACACACCGCCGGAAGGTTATACATAACCTATGCACTAAAAACGGAGTAGAGTTATTATGAGTGCAAAAAATAAAATAAAAGTAAAATCATTTGTACATTTTAATATTCTTCAAAGAAACAACTTGTAGTATATAAGTAAGAAAAATTGTACACACATACTTCCAACTGCACACTCTATAGAACTGACTATAATCTACTAAGAATTATAATTTTTTTTCTTATAGTTTTTAACAAGGATACTTGTATTCTTGTATACAACGGCTTTTTCAATTATACTATTTTTACTTACCTTTACTAAAATAATATTTAACGCTGCTATCAAACTCCTTTATTATTGCAATAAATTTTATTTTATAATTTTCACAATCAGAAAGTGTACGATGCTGGGAATGAGGGGAGAGGCTTAAGAGGGTTCTAAAGTAGAACAGTTACCGACCGAGTTTTTCAACAATAAAAGTTTAAATAAAAAGTGATTGAAACGTTTTTTCAAAATTTGGGCTTTATATACAATCCTCAACAAAATATCTATGACATTGATTCCCAATTAAAAGAGGAAAATCCGAAATAAATTATTTTCTCTTACCAGCAATAAATAGTACATTTCGTTACCAGTGCGGGAAATGCGATTTCGAGTGTGGGAGACGCCCGCACGTGTAACGATAACGACATTTTTCCTAATAGTATGCGGGAAATACGCTTACGTAAGATGCGTGAGTGGGCGGCAGGGGGCGGCGGCGAAGCCCCCGTTAAGAAGATTTGCTTCACAACCAAAAGAATTAAATAATATCTGTACAAAATAAAGTAAAAGAGGATGAGAAATAATATGAATAGTTTTAATACAATTTAGCAAATAAAAGGGAATGAACAATCTTTATAAATTTCCAAAAATGTTCGCTGAATTTTTCATAATTATATTATTACTAGAATTTTGTTGAGGAAGTATATATGTTATGTAAAATTAACATTTACATTTTAATTAATGTACGTAATATTATATTACAAATCAAATAAGAGGAATACCGAAAAATTGGGTAATTGCGAGCCCTTTATTTGTTGTTGAGTTAATACTAACAATACTATAATACTAACAATATTAAACGTTTGTAAACAAACACAGAATCATTTTCGAAGTAATATACTATTTACTTCTTTTTATTTATTTATTTATTAATTTGTTTTTAATTAATCAGAAGTCACACATATTTGTATATATATATATTATGTACGTACATATTTGAATGATTATAGCTAGACAAAAGAGTGGGTGGAATAGATTCTGCGTGTTTACAATTAAAATTATAAGAATTTCGTTAACCGTGTGTTGAATTAAAATTCCCGCACATGTATGCGGGAAATCGCATTTCCCGCACTAAAAACAGTACGGGAAACATGTATTTCTCGCATACTATTAGGAAAAAAATTTATTTCGGATAATTCTCGTTTAATTTTGAACCAATTTCAACGATATTTTTTTGAAGATTGCGTATATGTTATATAGAATCACCCTTCCAAAGCCCAAATTTTTAAAAAATATTTAAATCATTTTTTATTTATACTTTGCCTGTATTGAGGTTAGGTCGGTAACTGCTCTACTTTAGAACCACCTTTTAAATGTCATATTATTGGGGTACGTAGACAGGAGGCATATCTCAGTAAGGTGGCATCTTAGTCGGGTGTCATCTTATTCAGGTTCTACTGTATTCAAATAAAATAACCGATGTGGACTTGTGCAAGCGGAGATTAGTAGGGTCGTTGGTCGTTGGTAAGAAAAACTGCAGTCACGCATTTGAATGGGTCTTTGGCTCTCTGTTATTCTACTCGTTCTACTCCGTGCCCAAACCGCCCTATGACGCGCAGTTCTTCTCAGTCTCACAGTTGCTCACAGTTCGTCTCGTGTAGCGATCTCGAACGTTTCGAGAATCCGAGTAGGGTAATTTTCTTGTATTTTTGTGTATCGCGTTTTCTAAACAGTTGACAACTTGACACTCAAACATTTGTTTCGATTTTGGAAATTGCAGAATATAATTGACTCGAATTCCCATTCTTACATTACGTGCCGAGGTCGCTCTTTGTCCTTCAATTACTTCGTCTATATATGGTTTATATAGGATATTGCGAATAGGCGTTTCTTCTTCTCTTTTGGAAGATCTGCTGCTGTACATTTCTAATCAATAAATAACGTTAACGATAACGTTATTGAAACAAGAGAAGGTCGAGAAGAGTACATCAAACAAAATGGAAACCGAATGTGTGGAGCTCGAGGATGGGGAAGTTATCGACGATAATGACGATGAGGTTAGTTTTTGCCGATTTTCTTATACTTAGTTATTTACTGAAGTGTCGAAGTAATACATTTTATTCTGGATTTCAGCCTTTGGAAACTTACAACATACTGCAGCGTCCTCACACGCATACCGCGGCTACACGGCAGGAGCCAGTGAAAATAATGTATAGTGATGAATCAGACGAAAGTGAAGCTGCAGACAGTGAGTCAGATTCAGATTCCGGAGTGACTCGAGTCAAACGACCAAAGTTGAAAATCAAGCGTTCCATGAATGCCCAACGACACTCGAAACTTAATAGTGATAAATATAAAGTTTGGTGTACGCAAGTGCAAGAAGAATCATTGACGCAGGAACTTGGATCCTGTGGTGTAACTAAAAAAATGTTTAATGACCGTAGCGTTGAAAGCTATGATGTACCTTTCAGTTATTCGCGTCCTGAACAAAATTTCTCAGATTCCGAATCTTTGCAATACGAAAATACAAATAGGACAAGCAATAAAAGAACCTTTTCCGATAGAGGTAATGTGAAATTAAGGTTAGGAAAAAGAAATGCAAATCAAAACAATGATTACAATCCTGACGGTGATGTAAAAATATTACCAGATTTATCAGCAACTGTCGAATCTACTGATCAAGAAGTAGCACGTGACATTGCAGAAAAGTTGTCAGAAAAAAAAGATAGCCTTATAGGTAGGTAGAATGTTGCATATAATTGGAAAATTGAAAACTTGCGATAATCAAGTATTACATTTCATTCTTTTCTTATTTTGTTCTAGATAGGGTAGTAAATATTTTAGGAAAGGAAAAAGCAATGGACTTCTTTCTTAAAACTAAGGAGATTGAACATAATGGCGGAATGCTTATTATGAATGGGTCACGAAGAAGAACACCTGGTGGCATTTACCTTTTTCTTGTAAAAAATGATGAACACTTACCTCAAGAAAAAATAAGGGAAATATTTTCCGAAGACAGTAAAGAAAGTACAAAACGTAAAAAGAAGTACGAAGCTCAAAAACGCAATAATACTCAAGAACTTTTAAGACTGGCTTTTGGAAGTAAGTTAAAATGATATGAGTGAAACTAGCAGATCAATTGCCAGCAGATTAATATTTTATTAGTTCTAAACGCTTGCAGATGAGTTTTAAAGTTTAAATAAAAATTGTTTGAAATTAAGTTGAAGGTATCTAGAAGTGGATATTACGACACGTCATTATTCGAGAACTCTTTTGTTAAAGTCAGCATGTTATAGTTTTTTTATATAACGCTGTTGCTTTTGCAAGCAACTATACTGTAATAAAAAAATTAATCATGTGACAAATGATCTATTAGATTCACACACGTACATCTTGTCCATTCTAAAAATAATTTTAAATTATCACATACTTGAGAATATTTGTTGTGTAGTTATTTTTAAAGGTAACCATTTGTTTCTAAATTAAACAATTACTTTGATACAAAAGTTATAAATTGTTATTTATGGAATGTAGAAGGCTCCGATAAAGATCTCCCGGCTTTGCTGACACGAGCGGAATTATCAACTCGTCAAATCGCAGAAGAAGCAAGACTAAGAAGGGGTGAGGGAATTCGAGACCGAGTTCCCTTAGACTCCGATCAAACTGTTTCGAATCCACCACCGAGTCCGGTAACAGACGATCCGGACCATTCGGAACACCCATTGTCAGACCGACAAATTCAGAATTACGCTGATGATTTTCTCGATATAAGTGAAGAGCACATAGATTGTATGTTATAGTTACTTAATTATATAATTAATTAATTGTTAGATTTATGGCAGAAGATTATTCATACACCAATGTCTATCATTTATTTTATCTCACTATGATTTTCCACAACCACCTCTTGCAGGTCGACACGTCATTATGAATGTATTTTTCAAAGTGTTAATATAAAAAGTTTCTGTATTTCAAATAAATACAACCTATTTTTAAAATTTGACAATTCGAGTGTAGACCAGAAAAAAATATTCATTTTCACAGTTGAGTCAAACCTAATGTATTAGCGGTTAGACTTTTTTTCATCTTGAGACGAAAGAAGACCCAATTCGCAATTTGAATGCTACAAGTAGCAAAATAGACAAATATATGACTGATATTTTAATATATGTATTTAATGGGAGAATGAGAAGCTCTAGGTACACCACCGAACAAAATTAATGTATGTGACAGGTAAGTTCCAGAAATTTAAAATTAAGATACATTATTTATATTAGACAATTAAAACTTAACAAAGTTACTCACGATTCTTGCAAAACTCCCGTCATATACGTTGTAAGTATTCGATAACGATTTTCAATAATGCGATCCACGTACAATTGTGACAAGTTCGAATTCGAAGTTTCCAGCAAAGGCAACGACTGGCAACGACTTTCCGAATTTTGAATTCGATATTCAGTTCACGGGACTGCGGGCACTGCGCCGATGCTCGTCATTGCAATCCAATATGGCCGATCGAGAGCGGAGAATTAAATATTTGAAATCCATTTTCAATATGCGCCTTGTTTAACGAAACGACATCGTAAACAGCAACGAACGATTATATTATTTTTCAATAAATGAACCGTCTTTTGTATTCAGTGCGTTCCTAAATACTGTACCGCACCCTGTAAACGGAAACGTATTGAAAGTTAAAAATACGAATTCAAACGAATTAAAATGAATTATAAAACGACTGAAAATGAATTCACTTAACGCGTACATGAATTCATTTCAATTCGTATTTTTAATTTTTAATCCGTTTTCGTTTACTGGGGCAGTGAAAATGGTGCATTTCGATTTCTTGACTTGTGTGAAACTAAATATATGCATATATGTACATATATATAGATTCAAACTTTTTAAATTCAACATTTTTTTAAAATTCTAAATATTATATATATATAGCGGTTTGATGCGAAACTGAGAATTTAGCAGAATTAATATAGCGTTTTCGTTTGTTGCTGCATTGAGTGCAGTGTAGTGCAAAATGAAGCCAGTGCAAATTCAGTGCACACTCATCAGTGTCGCCATCGGAATAACGCTATTAATGTGCATTCAGTGCATCGAAAACGCTTTTCCATATACATACATGGTATATATGTATCAGATATATACTTATATATGTATATTGAAACAAAAAAAAAAAAAAATGTTTTCAGTCCGTTTTTCATAGATTTTTTTGGTGAGTTTTAAGATATAAAAAAATAGTACTTTTCGTAACATGCGCGTAAAATGGAGTTTTACGCTATATAGCGTTGCGAACATTATTTTTTGATACTTATATATGCTATATATATTTATTTGTTTACTCGACGATGACTATATATATAAACATCAGAATTACTATACATGTTTTTGTATACATTTTGAAAATCTATAGTAATAAACCCATTCAATATTACGTAAATGTAAATAAACAATAATACAAATATTATATGGTTAAAGAATAATTGTAAATACATTATACTTGGAAATATTGATAAATATATATTGCAATTGTGTACGATTTTAAGGTTTATTTCCACACGAATTAATATTCATTTATTTATTACGAGAACATGTTAATATATTGAAAGACGATGAAGTAAAAATGGCAACTGAAGAGTGTATATGTGTGAAAAAATACGTTAAAAGTGATCACTAAAAAATAAGTCCTCTATATATAATATGATTGCATATATTGTAGGGGCCATCAATTTTTTATTTTGATTCTTCTATATGTCGATCCGATGTATTTACCAATACTTCAAAGTATCATATACTTATTACTTCGACCCGCACCGTAGGTCGGAAGAAGTATTGCATTTGGTGCCCCTCACAAAAAAAATTACCCCCTATTTTTTCATGAAATGTCCACGTTTCAGACCATAAGGAAAACAAAAATGCAATAAAAAAATGTTTGTCCGTTAGTCTGTACGTACATACGTACGTTCGTTACGCTAAATTTGTACGCGCTGTAACTCACGAACGAATCAACAGAAATGCTTTCATAAACTGTTTTTGGATATGAGCTGGCCTAACTTTAGAATAATGATTATAGTTTTTGGAATATATCCAACAGTAGGTGGTAGAGTAAAAACCGTTTTTGTGCGATGTAATTTTGACAAGCTGTGGCTCACGAACAAATTAACAGAAAAGCTTTAATAACCTCTTTTTGGATATGTCTAAGAGGCTAGAATTTATCCATCAAGTATGTACATAATAGAGGAGGTGGAATGAAAAACGTCTTCATTTTTTATAGGAAAATTTGTACAAACTCGAGCAGTTTCCTCAATTTTCGGGTCACAATCACCAACGAGTATTCAAAATACTTGTAAAAAGTTGGGGTATGTGTGTGCGTGTGCGTGTGTGTGTGTGTGAAGTAGTGGTCCCATCTATTCCACATTTTTTCAAAGGTATGTTTTGGCTGAACTTAGATCTGATTAGATTTTGGGATATATAAAAAACTTTAAACTAACAAAAATATTTTCTTAATAAACTTTAAACTTCTATATCTTTCTGAATTTAGTGACCAAAATTACGAGCGAAGCCCCTATATTTATTCTTTAATCATAATATTTGTATATTTAGTGTTTATTTACACTTACGTAATATTGAATGGGAATAATGGAGATTTTCAAAACATATACGAAGAAAACATATTATAGTAAAATAAGTTCTTTTGGCGTCGTCGAGTGGTAAACAAATAAATAAACTGAATCAAATGGAATGAAAATATTTATATTATTACGTATTTCCTTATAACAATCAAGAAGGTATGAAAAGCTAAAAAATTCTTTACAATTATTATTAATTCTTCCAATGTTGGAATCTTTATCAATAAAAATCATGTGTTGGCCCAACCCCGCTTCTTTTCCTGACCACCATTACCCCATCATCCATTCACTGATGCCAATTTAGAGGGATATGTATTAAAATAGGAAAATTTTCCACCACGTGAAAAATCCCTCTAAATTGATATCACTGCATCCAATAAAAGAAACTCCATTTTACGCACATGTTACGAAAAGTACTATTACGCTATAATATAAATTTAACATTTATAAATAATCAATTAATCCTTTGTCAACCATTATGTAATTAAATTCATACCAATATCATTACCGTTCACAAAATTATTGTAACGCGTCATAAATACACTTGTTCCATTATATCCATTTTTTCTACTTTACTTTTAATAAAAAAAAATGGCTTTATTGTATTACAATTCATTAACTCAAAATTACATCAAATGTTTGGAATATCTAATTTTTAAATTAATACAATTTTTAAATTAATATTTAATCAAGCAGTTCCTATTTCGAAGAAT
>JAPYZR010010668.1:0-10083 GCA_030522945.1 Trichopria nigra
TCTTTGAAAACGAAAAATTTGCGAGTGACACTGTTTACATTTGTTCACGTTCGGTGTATTAAATTATTTACAGGTTATGTCTAAAATTTCTTGAGTTGAGAACTATGAGTTTAAAACATTTTTCTTGTATACTTACAAGATAACATATCTTATGATTTGATTATTTTTATAGCAAATTTTTGTTTAGGTTAGAACAAAATAGCTTTTCCTAGATGAAAACTAGACAGATTCTGTTTAGATCATGGACATAGATTGTTATCATGGCCCATATACATCAAGAGTCTACCTGTGGATATTGGGGCTACATAGTTTTCCAGTCTAGAACCAGTATATAATTATTCTTGGTAATCTAGACAGAATCTATACAGCGCCACGATTAATTTCTGCTAGGGCATAAGAGAACCTATAAGAATCAACGAAAATCTTGAGCATCCCTCACAGAAAAAAATATGTTCGGTGTCCGAAATGACACCCAATTGGGTGTAAACCCCAATTTTTTTAGTGTTTACACCAATTTTTTTAGTGTTTACAGACCCCGAACAATATTTTTTGGTGTACATTTCCGTAAGGGATAACTTTATAGATAGGAAGATTAACCCATTAATGCCCAAAATGACGGAATTGTACGCAGAATATGATAAGATTTTTTCATTACACAAATGATAGAATTGTTTATGTCTCATCCATCATATTATATCCACCAATTTAAAATTTGATAAAACTGCCACGAAATTTTAATTCAATCTAATACAAAAATGGTATCAGGATAATCCTGATAAATTACATTATTTTCCGTCCTCTACTACCGCCATATCAAATCCGCCATTATTAAATTAAATGTACGATAAATTATCGGAAACATGGAATAAACAATCGAAATTTGCATGCCTATATATATACAAAGAAATACCCTAAAATTACAAGTCCAATAAAGGCAAAACATAATAATGCCAACATCTCTTGACGCAAGTGTGCCGGATTACTCGCAAAAAAAAATGACGTACCCTTCAACAACATATTCGCATTAATATTTCATTCCTTATATACTTCTACACTCACTCGACGCACGATATCAACTGTCTCCGGAATCGCAAGTAATCGTCGCTCGTGTCTTCTTATCCTTTCGTCTGCTCGTAAAAGCTAAATAGCTTTAGGTATTTTGCCGGTCCTTTTTGCGCATTGCCTTCCGGCGGGCGCCTACTCTCGCTCGTGGCTGACGTATCGACGGGATGACCGGATCCAAACCGGAGACGTGGAGGGTCAAGAAGGGCTGTACTATATTTATCCCCGAGCGTCTGATTAGAATGCGTGGAAATGCGGAGGAACGTGGCCGGCCGGTTTCAAGACTCTCGTCGACAACTCGCGAACGAGCGGAAACGAATTGCAGCTACCGCACAACTTTATTCCCCTCCCCCACACCGCGGTCTCGTTTCGCCGAAGGGGAGAGGATGGAGCTAAAAAAAGTCACGCCGAACCTTGGCCGATGTTGCACGCCCGTACGTGATCTGATTTTTTGACGGGCGCCCCTAAGTGATTTTTAAGCGACGTCGTCGTCTTTTACGGCCGTTATATACGCCGGGGAATTATAACAGATTTCGTAAAGTTTTGCGAGGTTCCAAGGAAGCATTTTATTAAATTCGCAACTTCTTTTGAAGGAAATTATTCGAAAGATATTGACTCGCTTGACTTATATACACGATGCGCTCTTTCGAATCTACAATTCTAATTATCGTATTTGATTATAGCGATATTGCGAATATACGTGGGGCTTAACGCGGTGCTTTAATTATCAATTTACTGCTATATTATTTTGTACGGTATATGAAGTGGGATCGGCATTTTAATATTTTGTCGACTAAAATTTATATCATTTGAATCTATATGTTCGAAAATAATTGACTTGAAAAGTTCACAAATTCTGAATAGTTTCACCTGCAATAATGTGTGCATTTACGAAAAAACGCATAACTTTCCGTCATTGAATCTACTTTATATCTCGTTTCTTTCAATCATGATAACTGCTATTTCTTGTATAAAATTGAGTGAAAATATATAGTAAAACATTGTGGAATATTGGTTACATTCAACACAATTTCGATAGAGGAAGGGAGATCAAGGATGCAAGGAAGGGAGCAGCGATTGCATATTATGACTATTACCATTATTACTAAACTGAAAAAATATTGTTATTTTCAAGTAAATATTTACTTGAATTAAGAAAATGTTTCCTTCTTTTGAGTAAATCTTACTTGATTCAAGAAAATCTTTTCTTAATTCAAATAAATATTTACTTGAAAATAACAAATTTTTTTTCAGTGTATTTGGTAACTTTTAGAGTTCCGACATAAATTTGGATGACTCCGTTTAAGTGTTCGACTTTTTATATTATGGTATATGAATCGTATATCGAAAAAGATGGCGCTAACTACGCCACGATATAGTGACTCGGGTCCGGAACGGAAAATACCAGCTTTTACCATGTCAAATATTAAAGAAATTTAAAAAAATGTATAAAATTAGTCGCAATTATTATTATCAATGTCATAACAAGAAATCATTATTGTTAAAAAATATCACGAATATAAGCTTGTTGTAAAGAAATTATAAAGTTCTATATTAAAAGTACGTTATGTTAAACTTGTCGTAGTAAAAGAAAAAATTATTATTTTTGATTATCCGTGATTCAAAGTTTCTATAAAGTAAAAAGTCGGCAACTTTATTTAGAGTAAAAATTTCACTCTTATTTAATTTAATTTTATACATTTCTGATTAATGCAATTTTAGTAAATCGTCTTTTAAAAGCGTAAACGTAGCGTGGTCTTCCATAATTATTATATTTATCATTATATATAATATATAATTGTTTATTAAAAATAATATAAAATTCAAAGTGTCAACATTTTAATGTATGAAATTGAATCTGATCGCGTTATCCGAACAGCTTGCTCATGGCGAACGATGTCATAAGTCCTTTTATCGAATGTCAATGTAACGCTGTGATATCAACGTCCTGTTGATGTTATTGAAAGAATACCCTATCTCACTCAGTCATTCCCGTTCCGTACATTATAAACTGATCCGACTAGATTTTATATTGCAATTAATATTTGTAAAATATTTATAGAATATTATCAATGTTTTAAGTAAATATTTAATCATTAATTTCATTTAAAAATGTTGGATTTTTACAACGTTTTTATGTGTGAATGACCATTCCCAATTTAACAATTTCACGCGGTTTTTTATGCATTCCTTCAACTTTTACGTTAATATAAGCATGTTACAATGTATTTAAATTTTAGTGTGGTTTTTTCCAACTGCCGATAAGTCAGAAAAATGTTTCTTAGATTTTTTTTCCCTTAGTTCGTCGATATAAATATGTAAAGCAAGTAAATTGTTTGACGTTCCGACGATTTGAATGAAAAGGAGGTTATAGGAAGAAGACGAGGAGGTTCCTACTACAAGCCTTACTGATGATTCTAAGTAGTAGGACCGAGATGAAACGCCACTCTTTGTTACCATCTTTCACATCCGAAAGTGTAACTATAAATTTAGTTATACCATCAAAAATTACTCAACTTACATGTTACAATGTATCTTATTCATAAAAATTAATTATTATATTGTTTATACAAACGTTGAATGGAAAAAACATGTTTTTTGTAAAGGAAATTCATGTGTCATAGAAGAAATGTACGTACGTGGCTAAAATATTCTATACTGGGGTTTTAAAGGTCGCTGAATACGAATCTGCTTGGATTTTCAAAATTTCAAAAATGGAAGATTCAAAATGGCGGACTAAAATGCAAAAATGTTACACTCGGCAGTTTTCGAGGTGTCTGATTTCGAATCTGAGCATATATGAACATAGTTGAACATTGAAAATGGCGGATCCGATATGGCAGACAAAAATGTAAATAATCGCTCTATTTTCCTGATATTCGACTTTCATAAGTTTTCAGCGAATTATGATATATATGTATGTGAAATTCATCCGCCATATTGAATTCTGCAAGTCTGAGGCCAGATTCTTAATCAGGCATCCAGAAACCCGCTGAGTAACAAAATTCAGCTGAATTCCTTGTAAAGAAAAATGCATACCTGAAGGGGTTAACTGAACTTAAATTAAATTATGACTGAAAATATATTGATTTATTTATTTAACATTATTTAAAATATCCAAGTAAGTTAGGGAGTATGGATTTCATGGTGTTTTGGTTATCTGTATAGGATTTCGTTTTGTCTGACAAAAAAAATAATTTACGATGATCATGCAGAATTATGGACAAATCATATTTTTGATCTACATATTGGCGACTAATTACAATGAATCAAAATATAGATAACATGCATCAATTGTCCATTTTTTAATTTCTTTAATGTACTTTTCAATCAATTAAATGAGTTTCCTGCGGTGTTCTTGATTCAGTAATTGACGTTTTAAAATCCTTTAGTCGTGGTCGATGCCCGAAGCTTCGATAGTGCCCTTTTTTTTTGAATGCAACTCCACTATTCTATCGATTATAGGTGTCGCCTTGTCGTTCAGGTCGGCGTTATCGACAGATACGGGAGAATGTTCCGGCCTCCGAAGTTTATCGTAAAAATGTAATTGAACAGAACACACCGTCGCTGTTATCTACGCCTAACATGATGTCTCTAGAACAGTTTCCCCCTCCAACTATCGTTGCGGCTGCAAATAACTCGGAAGACTCCATTTCTCTATCGGGTTTTACCACGCAATTCATTTTTTATTCGATGATCTTCTGTTATTGAAACTAAGGATTCTTTTCATTTTAAAGATTTGAAAAAATGTTCTATCTAATTTCTACATTTAAATAAATTTAATGAAAATTGTTAATAATTTCTTGACATTTTATTTCAATAATTCACTAAACGACAATCGTGAATGAACTTTGATTACGTTATCGCCCCCCCCCCCCCCCTGCCCTTGATATTGCCAAAAATTCCGATTGTATAAAATGAGCAGGCGTAATCGCAATTGCGTAGGAATTTCTCGGTGTTTCCTATTATTAAGTCGAGATAACAAATGACCAAATAAGTCGATCAACGACGTCAATTAAACGATACGTAAACGAATCCATTCTCGCTCACACACAAAACGTGAAAGTCTTACCCGCCCACTTACGCCGAAAGGAAATCGGTCGTATATGCTGCCTATCAAGAATCGCATCTAGGTTAAATTAGCAATCGGACGAGCGCGACTTTTTCCCCGAGATATATGGATTGCGGGTATTTTGCTTACATTTCGGAAATGGCCTACGGAGTACTTGTCATAGTGGTGAGTTAGATCTTGAACAGCATCCAAGGAAAATACTCGTCATGTCCGGGCACATTAAATGCGACAACTGGACACACGTCGTTTGCTTAAGTCGCGATCAAATTGCTTGAAAAGTTTTTAAGTATTGATGTTTATAATGCATCTGACATTTATATATTTTGACAAAACGATTATGTGATTTTTACATAAATCTTTATAAATCCATGTAAATGTTTAAATCATCGGTCAACTGAGGATCAATTAATAAAAACTTGATTTATACCTCCAAGAATACTAAAACCGCATAAATGAAGACTTTTTATCATTTCCTCCGGAATGTATTCGTTAAAAGTCAGCGAGATATTACGCAATTTTTTTTTTTTGCAAGGTATTCATAAATCGATAATTCCACTTAATACAGCCGGGTTTTCCTCCCTTTTTCAAGGCTTTTTCTGCCTGTCGATTCGAAAAGGCCGAGCGCATTAATCATACCATGGCATCCATTAGTCGCCGAGGGGAAGTCACTTTGTGCTGACTAGATATCGCGCAGGGTTGTTAGATGCGATATAATTCGTTTTTTCCGGCCGTCGGAAATGTCATTCGAATTTTGCGAACACGCCACGGAATGGACGTTTGTCTTTGGCTAAAAGCATACAGCGGCTCACAGTCAAAGGGTTGGCGCTTTTACCACGTCTGATGATACGTGACACGCAGTAAAATAAACGTGGGACCTTGATTCGCTCATTTAATGATTAAAGATAAAATTGCGGTTTGACCCATTTAGGGTCCTAAATGCCATATTTTGATCGATTGTAGTTCTAAATGATTGCATATAAATGAGAAATGAGGTTTGTTTTATTTAGGATGTATTTATAAATAATGACGTCTTACATGATATCTTCTTAAGATGGATAATGTCATGATTGTGTATGGATCCTTTAAGTAGGTCCTTAAAAGACTCGACTATATAAACGGGTCTACTAAAAGGGCCTACTGAAAGGATTAGTATAAGAAAGGTATATAAGTTATTCATTTCATAACAATCGACTTTTAAAATATATAAATATTAGCGTAATCCATGGAATAACAATGTTTCATGCTGCCCACGTCATCGACTTCGTCAATGAAAAATTATAAATCCGGAATCCATTATAATTTTTGAAACAATTTCAAAACAACAGTATTTTATTACTATACAAGATTTCTTGAAAATTTTTTCCATATTTTATTTGTATTTTTTTCAATTTTTGAATTAATAGAAATCTACCTAATTTCATTATTACTGAACGTGAGACATCAAATGTTCGCGTTTCAGACCATAATGTATAAAAAAATGCAACAACAAAAATGTCCTAGTATGTATAAAGTAGACCTCGAGGATCGTTTTATTTTGCCTCAACTGTGATCTAATTAGTTTCTGGGGTATATCTATACTAAAAAACATTATTTACAAAAAGATGTTAAATATCAAAGAATAAAAACTTTTTTCGTGCTATCATACTTATGTAAACATTGTTTGATAACCGAAGTAACTTTTTTGCAAGACCATAAACACATATCTTTAATACGAGGATGAATTCACGGATACTGAAATTCATCAATGTTCTTTATTGATAGAAATTATATTAGAAACTATTTATTACTATTTGAATAATATAATAGTTCTAAAATACACTTGACACTTTTGAAATAGTAATGAAATAGTAAAGCACAATAATTTCGGACATTTATTGGTGGTAGTAGTTTCCTTTCTTAAGGGATGCTAGGGAACGTACGATTCAATTTATTTTGGATAGGAGGTGCGAGGCCTGCTCGACGTGATATAACCAAAATTGCTGGCATTTTCGACTCCTGAAATGTAGTCTATAAATGGAATTTATATTCAAATTTAAAGACGATGGCTGAAGATCCCCCTATAGTTGAAAATGGGACTTTGATGGCGTTAATATCTTGATAAATTGTTTGCCACCTGAATTCAGCGCGTGCTGAAAATATTAAGTTTCATATAGGGTTCCCATGAATTTGGCAATTTCTCAAGCAAACTGATTGAAATTTCATGGAATATTAATTCGCACAATGCATATCCAAAATGGCGACGGTCAATGTGTCAATAAATAAAACATCAAAATCTTTTGTTTTTTATTGATTTAACATTGTTAGCAAAAAATTATTGGTGCATTACAGACTCTTCGTTATATTTTAAATGAGAATTAATTAGAAACATTTTAAACATTCCTAAATATACGATACACGTTAAACGGAAATCGAATTTAATTCACTTAACTCCGCAGTCTTGTTTTGTGTGAATGAATTTACGTGAACAACTATGCACGAACAAACTCGTACATTCGAATCCAAACGAAATTACAAATTACAGGACTCGAACAAATTGTAATTGTTACATTTGCATCGCAATTCAAACGAAACTTGATTTTTCGATACCTTCACGCGAGTTTCATTGAAATCTAAATGTCGCAAATTGTTTATACGTTTTATCGCTTCAAATAATTCTAAATAATTGGTATTGATTTCGAGAAAAATTTGTTCATTTTTATTAACAAACATTATCCTGGGAGGAATTTATAATGATTTTCACAGTTTCGTTTTGAAGAGGGATGTATAATTACGTCGAAGGGAGAATATGTATCGACACATATTGAAGAGTGTTGTCGGCTTATCGCTCACGTCTCGCTCCTTGGGATTCTCGACAAGTGCTTCAGATTACATCTTGCGAACACCTGCATGTCTCTATAGTGCATTGAATATGACGTAGATCCGTGCGTAACATCGCCGAGGTATGAACTGATATTGTGACAATTTTATATTCTAAGAAAGACCACCATTATTTAAGAGATATATAATAGTGTATTTCTTGGTTATTCATGCTATTTTGAAAAGATTTATAAATATTTCTGCTATGAATTAAAAATAATTTTCGTTCTCAAACCGAGCTGTCATACGTTATTTCAACCATTTTAAATGATACTTAGAATATATATCTAAAAAATCATCTTTTATCATCTGTTGTTCTTGTAATAATCGTCAACGTCTAGTGACGTCACCATTATGAAATCTTCCGATACGTGAAATTCCACACAATGGCATGTAACAATAAAATGTGTACGCAATTTCACTTATGAAGAATGTAAGTGTTTGGAGTGACACTTTGGGAGGGACATATACCTTCCTAATTTTCGAATTTAATGTTTTTAAAGCAAATATATGAAAACATCAAATGCTCCACGTAAATTAATTCATTTCTTATGAATTTAAATTAAATGAAATATGACAAAAAAAAAAAGAAAAATGTTGCAGGAATAACACAATAATAAAATTTGACACAGTTTCTATATTCGACCATTGTTGAATTTCTTCGAAAAAAAAAATGATTTCTACTTTTCATCGTCGTCGTGACATTTCATCCGGTGATCAATTTAGCTATCAATTTAATAAATACGTAAATTTTCAATTCAACAGAAAATGCCATTAAAATTCGTTTCACAAGCAAAACAAGAGGTGACGGTGACGCGGCTCGGCGGGAGGTAGCGAAATTTTCGGAGCGTGCTTTTAATTGCATTTTCCGTGTGCATTGCAATTTCGCGCGAAGTAATTTTTGCACGTAGCCTTTTGTGACAGTGTAGTGTCTCGCGCAGTCGAGATAACGAAGCCCGTTCCACGTGTTTTTCACGAGCTGGAGAGGCCGCTGCCGCCACACAGCGAAGAAAATAAAAAAACAAGGGTTGGTCCGAGGCGATAACTCCCGTGCGTAAACATAGGTTAGTCCGTTTTCCCCTGTGCGCGATGTTGGTTGGTAGGTGTGTGGGACGCATGAGTAGATCCCAATGCGGCACCTGAGTGACTGCATCAAATCTCTCGTCGTCCAGGGTCTGGTTGGGTTAACCCGTCCCTTTCGCTAACCCCGGCACGGCCTCGTAACACACCGGCGAGGGTCGCGTTTCACCTTGCTCGCTTGTTCACGAATCGCCAAATGAGACTCGCTCGCCCTGACAAAGCTTTAGCGATACCTATTCGCTAAGAGGATAGAATATAATTGTGCATGGGGTGAAAAGTACCGTACAGATTGCTATAATCTCGTTACGTGTTGTGTTAGAAAATGCCTGGTTAATCCAGTAAATAATGTTACTTCTATAAACAAACTATATTATACAGTAAGTATACTATATTATGCAAAAATGAAATTCCCAAACAAGTATGAATTCAATCTGATGCCCTTATTGTATATTTCTTCAATATATCTAAGAAATGTTTAATCTCAATTAACACTGGATGTTTTTCCATGGATGAAAATTGTACGTACATTGAAAATGTCCAGGTGTGTGCTGATAATAAATGTCCAGATTCACACGTACATTGGACGTCCAGTTCATGTCCAATAGAAAACCTCTTTATGTTTGCTCCCATTGTTCGTCCATTGTACGTGCATAATGGACGTCTTCGACAGTGATAACTGACGTACAATATACAACTTGTATAAATTGGATGTTCAATGGACGTATTGAAAGTCCGCTAAGGACGTGCAAAGGACATACTTATATGATAAATGAAAAATAGATATTTTACGGAAGGATATAGTAACTTGAAGATTAATGTTTCAATTTGTACCCAGTCAACAATCACAGAAGTTATGTCCCATTTATGTAACAGTTACATCAAAATGTCCGCCTCCAAATTGTCACAGTTACATTACAGGAATTGTGACGTAATTGCTATGTAACTATTCCTGTTATGTAACTGTGACAATTTGGAGGCGGACATTTTGATGTAACTGTTACATAAATGGGACA
>JAPYZR010010669.1:0-12930 GCA_030522945.1 Trichopria nigra
GCTTAATACAAATTTCGCATCTAACGTTCCGACTCTATACAGAAGTAAACAAACGTGTTGTTGTCCATAATTTAAATGAATGATGCTTGTCCAAACAGTTTCAAAATATTCAGCAAATTTTTATTTTATATTTATCTATTGTATTGTTTTGATCACACTTGTGACGTACAAATTCAGCCGTTCGCTACAATCGAAATAACTGCATGACTAATTCACGTTTATTCTTGCTTCTGTAAATAATTTATCACTTTATATTAACGAATCCAGTTTTCGTTGATACATTTTTAAAGCTGTTATTAATGATTTTCACGGATACTAAAATAACAAAAGGTAAAACAATTTTATTTGCAGCGGGGAAATAAATTGAACACGGGAAAAAAAATTGTATTTTCAAGCAAATATTTATTTGGCTAGTAGCAATTAAATATATTTACTTGATTGTAGAAATTTGAATGTAGAAATTGAATGTAGAAATTTATTCTTCAATGTATTAGTATAGAGAACGAATAATTGTACTTATTTATTCAAAAATAATACTTGTATAAATATTACCAACATTTATATTTGTCAACATAAAAAAAACGAATATTTCGTAATAGTAGACGCTGAATATATATGCGTAAGTTTTGGCAACGAATATAGACGCTTATATTCGTTGGTTTTGGTTAACCTTTAAACTCGTTTCTAGCTCACATTTTAAGCGCTCAACTCATAATTGACTAGTTTGTTACCTGCAATACATTTTAAATTTTTTCAAACACATTTTACAGGCTAATTTTGAAATAATTTTTAAGTACCTTTTAAGCACATTTTTTGTAGTTAAGATTTTTTCATTTTTGTTTATCGATTGTCGATGTTGACGAGCATACGTCATTAACATCATTAACATCTTAAAAAATGTACGCCCTACTTAATTTAAATTTTAAGTTTTATTTTCGATGATATTTACATGTTTTCGATTAAGAAAATGAACATAAATGAATATAAACTTTAAATTATTCTGAAATAGAATAATTTATATGTCTGAATTATTTGTTTGTATACACAAACATTTTATACATAAACATTTGAAGGGATGAATAAGATACATTTTCAAATCCTTACATATTAATTGGGATTTTCTGTACGAAATTACTTCTTACTTTATTATAATTAAATTTTCTCGAATTCACTTCAACTGTAATTCCAAACTTTTAAAAAAGTACGAATTTTCGTTTTAATCAATATCGCGCATCATAATGGCTGAAAATAACTTTCCTTCATGTGATTACCGCCGTCGTTATACTGTAACAAATTTCTCATTGAGGCAGGAATTAACGACTTTTCGCCTTTAACACATAATATGCCATTATAATCCTTCGCATGAGACCTTAGAGAGTATAACAATACCTTGGAATACTAAACGATATCATATAAAAGATGTTTGAAATTTTGATAAATTAAATTTTTGAAAATTTAAATTTCGAATTAAAATTTCCAATTGCGATTAATAATTTCAAAAACTTAAAGATTTATTTCGCCGTTTTAAGAGTGTTATTACTTCACTCTTTCAAGAGTGCCAATTTTCACCGCGAAATAAAAATTTTTTCTGAAACATGTTTAGAGTAAAAATTAAGCTACTGATTTTAAATTAATGACTTAAATTCTTCACACTTTCAAGAATAAACGTTTATTCTTATTATACAGTGAATCAAAAGAACTTGACTCTTGAAGACAATAAAACATCACTATAGGATAACAATTGAACTCACTAAATTTCTTGGAGTAAAAAGTGAACTATTCTTTTGGAATAGTGAATTAATTTACTTCTTCTAGAGTGAACTTTTCTTCAAGAAAAAGTGACATTTCTCCCATTTGCTATGGAAATGGTAGTAACTTTTCACTCTAAAAAAGTGACAAATTTCACTCGAAAAAGAGAGTAAAAAAAATCATGAGTGACCAGAAAGCATAATTCTGATAATTATGTAACATTTATATGTAACAACAGTGTAACATTTACGTAACAAGTAACTGTTACGTAACTGTTACGTAACTGTTACCATCAATGTTTATAGGGATGGATGAATTTTCATTCCACGAAATTTTAGGGGGAAAAAACGATCGAAATTTCCGCACTTAAAAATGAGTGCAATTTTCTTCTCTAAGGATTTCAAAATATACAGAATTTTATTTTAAAAATGTGAAATTTTACTTTCAGTATTTATAAATGTTCTTACAAATATATGCAAAACTTTTTGTACATCTTAACATGTAAACAAACTGGAAATACCTTCGTTAGTCACAGAACAATTGTTTCGTTTTTTTTTTTTTTTTTTTTTTTTTTTTTTTTTTTTTTTTTTTTTTCCTCTTTTTTTTCTTTTTTTTTTATTTTTTTTTTTATTCAATGAAAAATTGTTTCTTTTTTTTTTTTTTTTTTTTTTTTGAACGAAACAATGAAAAAGCCTCCCCCATCCTATACAATTTATAAAATGTGGAAGTAAAGTCGACGGTACATTCGTAACGATGCTTTTTTCTTTTACTTTTGACACAGGAGGGTCCATATTTCAAACGTAACATTGAGCTTCCTGAACGGGGAATTTGAAGTGGAACACGCCTACGGGGAGAAACGGGAGGAGGCGCTCCAGAAAGCAGGTTTGGTAACGTATTTCATTGTAAGGACCCTGATACCATTCAGTCCGGCAGTAAATAAAAGTTTGCCGTTGCTGGACGACGCCGATTATTCGCACAATGCCATGACCACTTCCGACGGTACCGCCAAGGAAGACTCCTTAGAATTTCAACAACGATTACGCAAGGAATTAGATAGTAGAGGTAAATAAACAAAGTCTCCTTTCTTTTATTAGTATTAATTACTAACAGTCATCACATGATGCGATACATTTATAGATTTATGTACAAAAATAATGTAGGAATTTTTGTATTAGATGATTAAAAACATTTCATAAGGTATATATACATCTGTATCATGTTTCGTTATGAATTCGTGGGGGAAGAGAACAAATTGGTATTTTTCTTACCTAGGGTGCAAAGTGTAATTTTTTGCCACGCGGACGATAACAATATAATGTAAGTTAATATAATGTAAATAATACGATGATAAATAATACAATGATAACATTGTATTTTGCGCCCACTAAATGACGAAAAAGAATTTTTAAGCTATCTTTGCATACGTCGATAAAGAGAGTAGATATAAGCGCGAATTCTTCTGGTAAATCAATAAGACAAAAGTGTGATAATTTTACTAATAACGTAAAAAAAAAAACGAAAAAATTCGAATATATATAATCCCAGAAATGAATCTAATGCATAAATCACCAACATTTAGAGGCGATCAATCACATACGTGAGATACTGCACGCAAAATCTAGATCAACTTCGCGTGACAAAACCGTATATGCGTCGTATTATAGCACTACGGAATCAAGTTAATGAATCGTACTGCACTCCTATAAAAAGCGTAAAAAAATAATTGTATTCTTTGTAGAATGCTATTCAATTTCTGGAATTTTGCAAAATTGTGAATCAAAAACATAAATTCGAATCGTTGCGAAAGATTAAGAGTATATATACGTATAGTCGCGAACGTATTCCTGGGTAGTGTCTTCTCACGTTCAGAGTCAATGAACTTGTGAAAAAATTCGTTGTGCTTAGGAGAAAGCACTGCAAGAAGGGTCGACCCTCTGTTACAATGTAGCATTGACTTCTTTCGTATATACACCGTATACACACATATCCATACATACACATACGTGTATACACGTTCATACATGACACGTTACGGTCGTAATTGAACCTTTGTGTATACCCAACAAACACAAAAGTAACAGCTATATAACGAACGTGTATATACACGGAGAAAAATTTTCTCTGCAAATTTTACCATACCAGATGGCATTTTGAGGACAAACTTTCATCATGAGGAAAATTGCCATTCATCGTATCAATTTTTATTATAAAATATTTCAATTTTTCTCACGACGAAAGTCTCAACGTGGTAGTAACTTTCTATACCGTAGTAATGTTAAATTTAATATAAAATTGTTAAAAACTTTACGACTGCGACTGGAATCAAGTTTAGAAATTAAAAATAATAACACACAGTCCTTCTACTAAATGATAATTAAAATACTTAACGTTTCCATCCAAAGTGCGGATCCTCTTCAGAAATAAATATAAATAATGAGAAAAGTCGAAAACACACGAATTTATAGAAAAAAAGCCCCTTCCCTGACAAAGTGAAACGTTATTTGCTAAAATCAGTTTAAGGTGATTTTAAAGTAGAACTGTTACCGACCTAACCTCAACAGGAAAAGTATAAATGAAAAAGGATTGAAACATTTTTTCGAAATTCGGGCTTTGGAAGGGTGATTCTACACATCATATACAATCCACAACAAAATATCTGTAACATTGATTTCAAATTAAAAGAGGAAAATCCGAAATAAATTATTTTCTCTTACCAGCAACATAAAAAATTTATTCCGGATAATTAAATTTATTCCGGATAATTAATAATCGTTTAATTTTGAACCAATTACAGCCATATTTTTTTTAGAATTGTATATGTTATATAGAATCACCCTTCCAAAGCCCAAATTTTGAAAATCCGTTTCAATCCCTTTTAATTCATACTTTTATGGTTGAAAAGCTCGGTCGGTTTAATTAAATTAAATGAGTAATAATTAAATTAAATTAAATTAAATTAAATTAAAAAAATTAAATGAGAACTTTTGGAAACCAATTATTTTTAATTGAGGTATGGAAAGTTCTCATTTAATTTTGAATGATTTCTGCTGGAATTTTTTTGGTGATTGTACATGTTATGTAGAATCACCCTTCCAGAGCCCAAATTTAAAAAAAAAATAATTTGTTAATTATACTTTTATTGTTGCAAAGCTCAGTCGGTAACTGTTCTACTTTAGAACCCTCTTAAAGGAAATTTAAAACCCCTTCCCTTTTAGGAAATGTAAAGACCCTTCCATGACTTGTTGTGATAACAAGGCAATACGTTATTTATTCAACTATTTATACCTATTTTGATTAAAATGTCATTTAAATTTTGTTTTTAAAATTTTGTTTGTAAAATGTAAAATGTAATTTAAAGTTTGAAATATGTTTGTTGTTTTTATTATTATTATTTATTATGTATTTATCTTATTAGATTCTTAGATTATTAGATTAAATAAAATTAAATTATTAGATTAAATAAAATTAAATTATTAGATTAAAGATTAGATTCTTCATATCTAATATTTACTGTGTTTTTTAGTTATTTTACGATTCAGGGGGCGTAAAATGTCCATTATATGCCTCCTTTTGACCATTATTTGACGTAAAATGCCGATTTAACGACTCGCGGGCGAAAATGCCAATTTTACGCCCTGGGGCGTGAAATAAAAATAGTCTGAAAATTAAAAAACGCAAAATTTGACGAATCAAACGTAATATTTCCCTAGTAGAAAATAATGGACATTTTACGCCCATGCAACACGGGTGTAAAATGACCGTTTCACGCCCTTGTCTTATATGATTTTATTCAACTGCTAAAATTTTAACTGATTTGTAATCAGAATTGTGAGATGTCTGTAAACGGTGCAAAGTTAAATCTGTATATCTTTTTGAATCTTCATTAATATTCCTTACATTCTCCTTTAGGCGTATTTCCAATTTTCGCTCTGTCTGCCCAATGTAAGCCTTATTACAATGTGCACATGGAATTTGATAAACAAACCACAACTATTTTTTTCTGTTTTTATACGGTCTAACCTTTCCAATACTTTTATTGATTGGAGTAGATACAACTCTAATGTTATTGTTTTTTAATTTGTAGTTAAGTTTATCAGTAATTCCCAGCACATAAGGCATAGATGTCGTTTTAACAAAAACTCTCATTCTAATTGTTTTCGACTTGATATTTGTATAGAGTTATAAAAATTATGAACTTTTTTCTGAATACATTGGCTAGTAACTTGTCGAGGATAGCGATTCTTTAATAAAATTCTTCTTACAAATACTTTTCTCTAAAACGTATTTCTGATCATTTTAATGTTCGATCAATTAAACCAAATATTACACTAATTACTTCGACCCGTAACCAAAGGTTGGGATCGAAGTATTGAATTTGGTCATCCGAAAAATAAATTACACATACTTTTTTTATGAAATCTCCACGTTTCAGATCATTCTGAGTCCAAAACTGCAATAAAAAATTTCCCGGTATCTTGTACGTACGTTACTACGCGGCATAGCGCCCAAACTAAAATAGGTATCAAAAATGTGTTTGGTGAAAAGTTGTATTTTGGTCCAACTTAGTATCGAAGCGAAAATGGTGGGGGACGGTCCAAAAACCGAAAAATTGTTATTGATTTAAAAAAAAAAATCGTTGCGCGCGAATGAATTAACAGAAATTCTTCCACAAATTGTTTTTGGATATGCCCTGACCTAACTTAGAACTGATTAGATTTTGGGGTTGGCGGCCGAAGGCCGCACGGGCGAAACCTCTAGTTTGATAATGTAATGAGTGATTAGAATGGAAATTTAGGTATCGTCCCGAACGTTATAGATTTATAGAACATAAATTAGCCTGAACAAGAATATAATGATATACATATACGACAAATATGATTAGTTTACACATACGTATATTGTATCCAGTAGCAGTATCCGGTATCCTCGAATTGAACCCGTTACCTATACCATATACATATGATGTGTAACTCATTAGCTGCATCATCCAATTAGGCACGATGTACCCAAACAATGTTATAGTTACGTTAACGCACTGGGGATACACGTGTATTACGTCACAATTTCACGTAAATTATAATGTAAGAAAATGTTAATTTCGTCAAAAAATCGAGTTTTAATTAAAAAAAATTAAAATTAAAATGAGAATTTAAAAACTATTGTTAAAGGTGGCGGATCGGAGTTAAAAGGTCACGCGTCTTGGTTAACGCTCCATTTTAAGGATCCAGCCGTTGAAAAGGCCTTTCACAGCGCCGGAGAAGCTTTTTCACCCCTGTCTCTGCTGGGCGGACCGCTGGTCATGGTTTTCTCCGCACCCATTTGGAGGATACAGCCATGGGGACCGTTTACATGGGGTGGACTCTGCGTCGTGAGTCTCTTCAGTCTGGTTCTCGCAGGCGCGACATGCCTCGGGAGGGCCATCAGACCGAGGTGGCTCAGGAGAACATTGGCGTTTCTCATGATACTCTCCCTAGGATTTTTTATTATTTTTGACATGGTACGTACTTGTTTCTATGCATGCAATTAATGTACATACATTATAACGATACCGCATACATGCATTTGATGGATTTTTTAAATCTGAAAATACACATTTTATAAGTGATATATGAAAAGTATATAGTATAAGTTCAAGAGAAATTTATGAAATGATAAAGAAATAGCTCAGGTATTTCGTCGTGCTTCTCGTTATATGACGACTGTTTACGTTCAATGTACCCGTTTCTGTTATAGTACGTAGTGTTATAGTACGACGTTATCCTCGGGGTTTTTCATGTACTATTTTCCAGTACGCGATTTCGCGTTGTAAGTTCTTAATACTTTAATCATAAGTATGTTATTCTCTTTATGCAGGTAGCATGAACATTTTCATCCTCTGATTTTATACGGTACCTATAATGAATTAAAATTATTTAATCGTCTTCCATTTCCATATCTTTCATTTCGACATCTTTCATTTCATCATCTGTCATTAGATGTCTCAAAGATGATGCATATACGTTCACAATAAGCGGACACACATCCAAATAGTACAAATACTTCCATTGCAACAATAGACGTCCAATACTCTGCAGTAGATGTATAATGGATGTGCATTTAATGTACAATAATCCTAAGCATGCATAGGTTTTCTAATGGACAAAAACTGAACGAACGTACATTATTGATCTACCAAAATGTACGTGTGAGTCTGAATGTCTGAACATCCAATGTACGTACAATTCTCGTCCATGGATGAATCGACGAAAACATGGACGAATCGTGGATGGGATCCAGTGATGATTTGGCAGACATGTTGTAACAGTCTAGGTTAGGCTTTTTTTAGGTAGAGTCCAGAGTGAGGAATGAAAGACGACGATGCGTCCACAAAACAAAATTCTCCTTTGTCATTTCCCAGTCTCGTTTTGCAAAGTTATGAAAAAGACATCACGTTGGAGAAATTCATTTAGATAGATGGGATTCCAGATAACTAGGTGGAATCTATCTGAATTCATCTTGTATCCAATTCATCTATAGATTGACATTTTTAATGGGCCAAAATACATCTGCTATATGATGGGCCAATAGTGAATGATGATGATGATGATGAGGATGAAGATGATGATAATGATAATGATGATAATGACGTTGATGATGTTGATGACGATTCGAAATAATGATTTCGAATGGAGAAAGCCGAACATAAGAATCCAATTAAATAAAGACAATGACATTGACAATGATGTCGACGCTAAGATGACAACTCTACTTTGGTTGTCATGTCAGCGTAGCCGAAGATATTGCTAATAAGAAACACTCGTCCATATATAATATAACTCGTAAAATAAATAATATGACAATGTATACCGAATAAAATTTTTATAAATTGACGATTCAATGTATCTTTTTGTCTCTCAATTTACAATAGGGAAACTGCGCATTGGTTCAAGTGAAGCCACCGAAGAATGCCACCCTGAACATGCCGATACGTTGTCCATATCCGTCTTATTATTCCTACGTGGGAGTCCTGGCACTCATCGCAATCTCCATGCCGGCGTACATCTGCTACCTTGGCAAAGCGTTCTTGATGTACTTTTTGGCTGGTGTGCAGTGCGCCGTGAATGTTTACCTTTTGAAGCCCAGCCTCGGACGGGAAGACCAGGCGGTCGCCAATGGACCCGTGGCTTTTCCACTCAGGAATTCACTTTCAACCAGTTTGCTAACAATCGCCACTGCACTCGTGTTCGTCGCTCGATACGTGAGTCTAGAACAAACTTACCCTTTTTTTCCCCGTATATATAAGGAACATCCCCGTGGACCGCGAGACATTTCCCTCGGGACAAAGACGGGAAGAATTGATATTTGCTCTCGTTTCGAAATAAATGGCCGAGGAGCGAATGGGTTATACGTATATGTGATACTCGTGACATGAAAAGGAGTTGGCTCAAGACTTTATTTCAGGGGATGTTGAGTGCGCTTGCTACGCGTTACGTGGTCTTTCGCATTTCACTACTCGTTCGAATGAAAGTTTGGTTATGTCGAAATTGAAAGTTGCTCGAATATATTAATATGTACTTTTTATAATAATTGATAATTGTTTTATCGTTTTCTCAGAAAAATTATCGTTTCTCTAAATTTTGAAACATAATACTATATATGACTAGTGCCATTTTCTTATAATAAAACTTACATCACCCGTAATCAACAAATTTTATTTTATTTAAAGTTTTTATTTTTTAATTTAATATATTTTAAATGATTATTTTTATTTTTATCAATATTTCATTATTGAACTTCTCTCAGATAAATTCGGCGTATTAACTTGAAACATTTTTATTACACAACTTGACTGAAAAGTGAAAATTCAGTCCAAGATTGTGTGCTTTCTTCGTACGACTCAAGAAGGACTTTTCTCAATTTTTCAGCGGATAAGACCACGCGATGTACATTTACGCAGTCATACATTCTATATTGAAATAAGTGTATAAAATGAGCGTACTTTTTTAAATGTCGAGATTAGGTTGACGCTTACTTTTTATTGATGATGCAACGGAGAAGCAATTACCCCTTGGTATATTCGACCATATACTATCTTGAATAAATCATAATATTATACAGATTATAGGAGTCAGGTTTATCAAAAAATGATTTCAAAATATTCATCGCAATTTTTTCGAGATAATAAATGTTAAAGAACCGTACTTTACATAGCTTTCGATAATCACTTCACTAAAGTTCAAGACGTTGAAAAATTGTAACGTTTCGGTTTTTCATATACTACATATTTTTGCATTTTAAACATGCACATATGTACCCTTTAGAATTTTAAATGCCATAGTTGTTGAAAAATTGTAATCATTATTTATATTTATTAGTATGTTTGTTATAAACAATTAGCTTGAAATAACGCGACTTTTTGGAAAAATGTACGCGTATACATGGGAGACTTTTAATTGAAAAAATGTCCACGAATTTTTCATTCATAGTTTTATAATATATATTTTTTTCAGAATTTGTCGTAAGGTAGTTTTTTTCAATTAAAACTATGAAATTTTCGGAAAATGATTGTTGAAAAAATTTGTCCCCATATTGGATACGCCATTTTTAATTTTTAAAATCTGACGTCAATACAGCCTTGATTTAAATTGATTTAAAAGATTCGTAATGAGAGAGCACAATAACCGAATATAAAATATCTGTCGAAGTTTAAAAAATTTGTCCGCCATTTTGAATTTTGAAAATCTCGATCTCTCGCTGGAAAATGTGCCTCTCCAATATAGTTGAATTATTTCTCGAAATTTCTCCAAGTGAAAATTGAACTACTTTTTTAAAATGTATCTTATTCTTTCGAAAGTGAATATTATTACACTTTTCAAAAAGAGCGGCTCAATTTTCACTTACAAGAAATTTCGAGAGATAATTTGTGCTGAAATAAAATTCACCATATTCAGTAATTTAAACCTCGTACAATGTAACATTTTGAATTTCATGTATAAATGGTCTATCGCATGGATAACAATAATTCACCCTTTTGTTCTAATTTGAAAAAAAAATACACACACACACACACATACATTCGAAAGAGACTTTTCCGCATTAGTTGAAAGTTAATTCATGAAAATGAGATTGTTTCAACTTTATCAAGTTGTCCATTGCAAAGGGAGCGACATAAACCTGCGTGTGATTTATTTTTAATTTCTATTTTAATCTAAAATAAGGTCAAACTTGTTCATAAACTTTCGTTTTGTTTTTGCTATTAAAAGTGATATTATAAAAGTATTTGATACAACAGTAACGTTTTTCTAAAAAAAAAAAAAAAAAATGTATTCAAGTTGTTAAAACAAAAAAATCTTTATACTTCTTAGCTACGAGTGTTGACCTAGATAAAGTATAGTCGGGTCTCGTGTTTTATAATGATCCTCCGAGAGACGTTTTTTGTCCGAAGTACAAACATGCGCCTAATTATCGGTGGGAAATTGATATCAGATTCCTCATAGTTTCAGATAATATATATATATATATATATATACATGTAATTATATATCATATATATTATACACGAAATTATGGATATCAACGGTGCCTTGTTCGCGAAATAAAAAACATGAAATTGAAACAAAAGGATTCTATTAAATTTGTAATTTTCGTTTCTTTTTTCTTTTTTTTTCTTTTTTGTTTTTTTTTTTTTTTTTTTTGTTCTTTTGTGTTCGTTCCTTTTGTTAAAATGTTCGTGTGAATTGCACACATGCATGGAATAATAAGTAATACTTGATCTTATATTTATCAATAAATTTCGTTTTACATTCATGAGTAAATCAAGTCAAATCGTTCGAAAGTTTCTCAAAAGTTCCGGTTTTAGCAAAACTTTTTTAAATGAATCGACGTTAAATTTCAATCTTTCGTTTCACTTTTACTCAATATATTTACTCAAATAGTTGGAAAAATAATAAATATCTATTGGACATGGATCTTTTTATTAACTTTCTCGAACGTCTTGATCGACGTAATAATAATGATGATGATGATGATGATAATGACGATGATGACAAATGGTTAGCTTTTAATGATAGTAGCTTTTAATCATTATTTTTATTATTAATTATATAATTCTAAATTTCAACACGATGTTTAAAATCCTTATTGACCCAATATAAAATCAAACTGTGTAACAATGTTATATATCGAAGCTTTTAAAACGCATTGAAAACATTACCAAATTTTTGTAAACAAACTATTGTAAAATTGATTATCAATATATTAACTTTATTATTACTTATTATTTCCAATTTTTCCAATATAGTTTTCAAATAATCGTGAAATTATTACCAATTTTTATTCATTATCTTTATTTTTTAACGTAGACGTGAAGAGAATTCAAAAACCAGACAAACAAACGAAAAAAGTGCCAAAATAATTAAACGAAAATTTAAATGACTATAGTAAAATTTTGACACGATTCGAAAATAAATAATGAGGGTCAATCCTTAAGAGAACAGTCATTAAAAAAAGAGAGAAAAATCATTCAATACGAAAATAATATATTGTTTAACTTGAAACTGTTTACAAGTGTTTTGCGCTAAAAAAACATCATCGTTATTATTGTTGAAGTGTAAGATTTTAAGAGTGGCAATATTTCTCTACAAATTTTAAAAATATTTGCTGAAAAGTAACAAAAATATGACTATTCAAAATTTTGGCGATAATCCTAAAATTGTTAGTAACAACAATTTTTTAAATAGTGTTTTTGTTTTTGTAATTCCAGTCAACCCCAATGTAACAAGTATGTAAAATTAATGTAACATTGGTGTCAGAAATAACTATGATCTATTTTGTAATATAATTGTTACTTGTTGTGTTTGCTGGGATTAACCTATGATTTTTTCCAGTAAGTGTACTAATTAATTTCTACTTTTGAATTTTCGTGATTTCAAAAAGCTCAAAACAGCTAGCTAAAAAAAAATAAATATATCAGCAACACTGTTGAAATATTTGATTCAAAATGTTTTTGCAAGTAAATACATTATATATATATATATTTTTAGCGAGCTTTTTGAGAGCTTTTTGAAATTACGAAAATTCACAAATAGTAATGAATTATTACACTTGATGGAAAAAAAGCATATATATACAGTAATGTATTTATTTATAAACGTACGTATAAATATACTATAGAAATTACAAAGTCCACGGTAAAACTGAATA
>JAPYZR010010672.1:0-21524 GCA_030522945.1 Trichopria nigra
GCACTAAACCAGTTTTAAAACATAAAACACGTCATATAAATAAACACCGCATAACACACATAAATGATTTCGTCACTGATGGAAAAATGTCATAAAAATTGTTCAACTATCACGAAAAGTTCACAGCTTAAGTCAGCCAAAAACCAGTTCACGTAAAACATGAAATAAAACGAGATCACGTAAAAATCTGTACTAAACTCGTCATTTAAAACCGAAGTCAGATATAAAAATGACAATGACACTTGAATTCGGAAATTTAAATGTAGTCGGTATATGTATATTAACGGCAATGCATGTCTTTTAAACAATTTTCTTTTTTAAAACATCAGAACCAAAATGTCATTTTTTATTCTATACGGATAAAAACATAATACTTTATTGTTAAAAACAAAACATTATAGCAAATTTTCGGAAAGGTGCAGATGATGCAAGATTTTCGAGATAAGTCAAGATAAGATAAGATACTTTTACATGAATTTAAAAAGTGCACTTTTGGTTGCACCATGGTGACGATTTAAAATTAAAATTTTATAGTTTATTTAAGTCCATTATCCGTTTTCACCTCATGTAAGTGTACATACGCAGTCCGGAAGGGCCAACTACAAGTAATTCGCCATAATTAATAAAAATAACTAAGGCGTAAAACGTAATTAACTAGCTGTAAGATCAAGTATTTTACGGAACTTTTTTTGCTTATAACTTTACAAGGAAGCATTATATAGTAAATCGAATTAAAAATTAATTAAAGTCATACTTTTATAGTCATGCCAGTCCATCAATAAGAAAACAGATATTGCTATGGAACAGAACTTAAACCCTTTCTGTCAAGGTTTTTATAGCTCAACAAAATTTAGTAATTTGTCATTGACGTTATCAATGTGACAGATGTCAATTATCACATGTTTTCCAAGCAAAACAATAAAATATATTGAAATTAAGTCGTACCTTTAGCGCATGGTCCAAAATCTGCCAAGCTTTTAAACTCTCTGTAGTGTAGGCTGACTTGTACGGTTCTGTTCTACTTAAGGAGGAGCGAACAGACATTTGTAGGCGTATATATATATGCAGAAGAAAGAAATTAATTAAGGTTCTATCCAGTAAAACGAAAATCGATTGAAAACGTATTAGATTCTGAATTCTTTTCAATACTTGATTTCATTTCTGAAACCACGAAAAATAATTCGCAAACGACAATAGTCCCAAATTTGTCAAGTTTGCAGAAATATATTTATTTATATATATATTATATATATATATATATATATATATATATATTTTTTTTTTTAATACATCTACATAGATTCAAAATAATTCGAAATATAGAAGGATTTGACAAATTCCAGAAATGGAATTCAAACAACAGTTACTCAATTACTAGCAGTATACTTTTCAAACGGCTTTCATTTACTGGGGGTTTGCTACTGATACAGGCACAAAACGCAACTAAATTAAAAATATTTTTAGTAGAAAAAATTTTCTTTTTTCAAAGCATGTTATATATGTAAAGAGGTATGATATTATATATTTCAAAAAATCGGTCACATAAAATGTCTGTCAAAAATCACCTTTTAAATATTTTGGTACCTTTAAACATTTTTTTTCTAGTTCTAGAAAAAGAAATTTCTAGAAAAATATTTTTTTTTCTCAAAAAACGAGCTATACTACATTTTTGTATTCGCAATAAGACATCGAAATATATTTTCGTATATGGCAACAAACAAAATGGCGGTTTTGTGCAGCGTCAAAAAGTCACGTTTTAAAAAAGTATTATATACCTACTTTTTTATTTCATTTTTTTCATACTTTTTTTTCGACTAGAAACCATTTTTTTTAAACAATAAAATGTACCACATCTTTGTATATATATAACAAGGCAACACAGTATATTATTTCAAAAATTAGTCGCACAAAATGGCGGCTCAGTGCATGATCAAAAAAATCACGTTTTAAAAATGTCGCTACTTTTAAACATTTTTATTGTAATGGAAATTTTTTTTTCAAAAAATGAATTACACTAAATTTATTTTATGTGTAATAAGATATCGAATTAAGATTTTTTTTTATATAGCGTCAAACAAAATGGCGATATTGTTCGACGTTAAAATATTTGTTAAAATAATATCTTAATTTAAAAAATTATTACCCACTTTTAAACAATTTTTTTCTATAAAGCTTTTTTTTTAATGAACTTTACTATATAGTTCATATAGTTCATAGTTACTATATAGAATATATTTTTCAAAAAACGATTGCATAAAATGGCGGTATAATACAACGTTAAAATGTCACGTTTTAATAAAGTTAAAATTTTTTTTTATTTCATTTTTATTTATTTTATTTCAAACATTTTTTTTTATCGTAATCCATATTTAAGAAAGAAATGAAATTCTTTTCAAAATATTCTTTCAAAAATCAGTTGCCCAAAATGGCGGCAGAGTGCAGGGTCAGAAAAATCACTTTTTAAAGTGTCGCTACTTTTAAACATTTTTATTCTAGTGGACATTTATATTTTCAAAAAATGAACCGCGTACTAAATGTAATATTTTATACTTTTTTTTAAATATTTCTTTTTGTATGTAGCATCAAACAAAATGTCGGTATTATGCAGCGTCAAAAAGTCACGTTTGAAAAAATTCGCACATAATTTTAAAGACTTTATTTTCTAGTGGAAAACATTTTTTTTTTTTTTTTTTTTCAAAAAATGAACCGTACAACGTGTTGCGTGTAGGACGAGTTATGAAAAAATAAATGTTCAGTCACGTTTTAGTAAATCATCAGCTACTTTTAAACATTTGTCTTCTATAGTGGAGTAAATTTCTTTTTTCCAAAAAATAAACTGTACGTGCAATAAGATTGATTTTAAAAAATGCCAAGAATGGCATCGCGCCTTATAATGTAAATCGACATTTGTATCCCATTTATATCCAAGTGCGATAAATAAGGCTCGATAAACGACTGTTACATTGCGGACGAACGCTTTGGATATATTTCCATTTCAATTACGCTTATAGAATCCACGGCTCTGTATATGTGTATAAGCGGGGGTAAAAAAGCCGTAGACATCGGTCTTGCCATCGATTCGACGAATCGTAGGACGGCTTCGAGACAGCTCGCTGTCGATTTTCGTTAATTATGTACGACAAAGATTCCTCTCGAGGGATATCTCGATACACCTATATATATATATATACACACACACGTACATATATATATATATATATATATATATAGATATGACTCCGCCGTCGTCGTCGCAGGGGGGCGCTTGCGCCGTCGAGGAACGTTCGCCCAAGAATCGCCCTACGACGGGTACGCGTCGGTCATCGGGAGCCAGTCCGACGCCCAGCGCCGCGACGCTATGACGTCACCGAGTGATGCTGTTCGCCCGTTCAGTAGAAACAGTGGACTTTTAACAGATCCGGCGATTCATGAATGAAAACGGGACGAACGGTAACGGGACTCACCCTCGGCCCCCTCGTGACGTGCCTGGGACCCCCGATCCGGGGGTGCCTATTGTCTAAATTTGTTTTGTTTTATTTTTTTTTTGTATTTCGCGATCGTCGACGATCGCAACGAGGACCGCGCCGAGTGTCGCACTCGCGATCTTATCGTGCTTTCAGTGAATGGGGATGTTCCTTCCCAATTTCTTCTCGAGCCCCGGAAGAGCTTTCGGTTTTTCTATATATGGACGATTTCGGCTTGTGCATGTGAGAGGATATACGTTCCTAAATCTGATCGAGATTTTTATAGTGAAATTTTCCGACAAAAATTTATTTTAAAGCCAATGTCGTGGAATTTTCTCAATTCCTTCGGATGCTTCGTCTGATATCGAGGCATTTCTCGGCTTTTAAGAAAGGATTTAAGAGATGACACTTTTTGTTTTGGAAGATTTCCATTATTGATTGAAATAACTCTTGACGTAAAACTCATTTTTAGTATCGAATCGATGATGATTAGAAATTGAGACTGCATTTTTTTAAAGTAAAGCTGAAATCTATTTAGGAGTGCTTTAACAATTTTTTTTTTTCATTGAAATTGAATTAAAACATTCATAATCGATTTTAAAGGATTTCTCTCATAATCAAGTTGAACGAAATGTGTAAAAAGAGTACTCTTTACGTCCTCCTATTCGTCGATTTCTCAACTCGTTTTGTAATAAACTGAACAAGGACTCTTAAAGACGTACTTAAAAATGAGTCCAGAAATCGACGCACAAGAGGACTTAAGGAGTACTTTTTGTACTCTTTCCAGATAATTGTTGTCTTTATTGTACTTTTCTAGTCATATTTCGTATAAAAATTTTCTACTCGCATACATCCTGAATGAAACCAACGTATTGTTAGAAAACTTTTCAGATAATATCCGTTAAAATATATCGGAACAGAAATTAAGCCTGATATTTTTTTTTTAATTTTTGATCAAACAACCCTTTTTTTAAAGTAAAAATTAATATTTTTTGAATGTAAATAGTAATATTTTACTCTTTGAAGAGTAAATCTAAAAATGTTAAAAAGAAAAACATTGTTGAACAAATGTTTTGATGTCAATGCTCTCTGATGTACTTTTTTGCAACGTTGGACAGAATGCAAAAGTATATATATTTCATCTTAAAGTAGAAAAAAGTATATTAAAACCCTGTTAAAAAAAAATAAAAAAAAATAATTATTGTATATTATCCAGAGGTTGCACGGAAACTATAAATAAATTATCGAGAAAAAAGCGTCAGGGTATCTAATTTTATAAGGATTATTAAAGATCGTTCAGACATTATTTTCCTATTAGCCTTAAACTGCTCGTAAGATTATTGCAGGGAAATTAATCAATATATTGCATTATTGGAATTTCATTTAATTGCGCTTATGGCGTGTTTAAACACTGTTCACTGGAAAAAACTAAGGTTAGACCAAGCATGCTATGGACTGTGTGCATACGAACACAAACTTACGTAATGTTGTGTGACTGTGTACATGAACACTTTGAACGCCCTCTTTCTTGGGTGCTGTAAGTTCTTGGGTGGTATTTTATGTATATGTACATAACCACACGCAGCCTATAGTCGATGCAGCCATTTATACATGTAGTTAAAGCAATCATTTCTAAGGCTCGTACACAACTATACTTTTTTCCCGTGACTGTTAACCATCTGGATGCAAAGACATTCTCCGAATGTTTTTTGTGCTGATTACGTAGAAAGATACGCAGAAAAATTAATTATAAAATGAAATTAAACGATTTTATTTTTCAAAAATACTTACCCGGGAAAAGATAAATTTATGTCACATAATCATATATAATGGAGATATAACGATATATAATTATATATGATCATATATATATATACCATATATCCCTAGTAGAAATCAGTTTGTAAATATCCGGGCGCAAGCTTGGCCCTGACTCGCGCCCGCATATTTATCAAGGCTCAATTATATATAACAATATCTGAGATTTACAAATAATTTGATATTTATCTAAAAAATTATTCTTATCTCGAAGTTATTAATTATCATTCCGAACTATTATCATAGAAGTTCATAGAAGGATTAATATTGCAAGTATTCGTGAACATGTTCAGAAGTAATCGTACATCTCGTGAAATAAATGAAGAAATTTATATGTCAAAAATAATTATTGAAAAACTTTTCCTTCTCTACATTAGCGAACCATTATCGGAAAATGTTTAAAGAACAATTACAGAATTCGATAAAGGCGGCTATTAAAATCTTCGTGATGAATTGTTGAAAAAATACTGAACAATTTCAATGAGCGACTAGTATATAGTTTTCAAATAGTTTAAAAAAAAATATCTTACATTTTTATATTTGCATGATAGACTTTAAAATATAGTTGGATAGTCATCAATACGTTAATATTAATTAATAATAAATTAATCAATATTATCAACATTATCAGCACCACAAATCATTATGCTCATAAAATTTTTCTCGTAATATTTCTTATACTAAAAGTATCGGATTAATTAATATTGAATATAACTTTTGTAAAAAGAATTTGTTTTCATTCTCAGGCATGTGGTAAACTTGTAGAATATAAAAATTTTCGACTCAACAATTATTCATTGTTTGTCACAAAGTTCGTGACGAAAAACTTTACATGCCATACAGTACATACCTTTGAACTTGAATGTGTCCAATAATTGAATTATGTGTTTATTTTTAAATTTACTTTTTTAATTTTACAATGCAGACTATAGTAGGACGTTAAATTTAATTCACCTTCAGTTTTTAATCGAGTTAATTTTTTGTGCAATCTTTTGAAATTACAGTTTTCAAGAAGGAGTTGAATTTAAGATTTTGAAAATTAAATATTAAATATCTGAAATTGGTTTTGAAACGAGTTAAGTTTTGCTTTTATGAAAACTTCAGTTCATGTTCGCGTTCTTGCACAATATTACACAAAATTCTATAAGAAATTTTTTTTAACTGACCAAAAATGTCATAGTTTCTCTTTAAATAGTAGAGTCAACCAGGAAAGTAAAATTATTTCAAACTTTAAAATTTTTCAATTCGTGAATGAGTCGGCATAAAGTAATTTATTAGTATTTAGCATGTTTGCATGAAATATGATCATCAAACGTTTCCAAAAATCGTACAAAAACCATTCTCTTTCATCTTTAACCACTTGAAGTATACATTTTTCTTTCGTGAAAAACACATGAAAATTGTTACTCGATTGTTTTCGGGTCGCCGATTACGAAACTGACTTTGAAAATTTTAAAATTCAAAATGGCGGATCCAAAGCCGAGTAATAAATTTCATCTGGATCGAGCAAATTTTTGAATTTTTGCGTCATTTGGTGTTTTGAAAATCTGTTGTCAGGTTCATAATCAGCAATCCCGAAAACTGCCGATTAACAAATTTCGTATATGGTTTCAGTAACAATTCTCATCCAGCATAGATTTTTTTTCTAAAAAAAAAAATTTTTTGTATACTTTGTTTAACATTATCAACAAATGAACATAATAATAATAAATATTATTTAATTCTTTACATTTCTAAACATATTGTCAAACTAAGGATGCAAATAAAATAAAATGTATATGAATTGAAGAAACGTATCGATCATAATCGATAACGTGCTGGTAAGGATTAAAGAACCATATTGTGTTAGAAGAAGAGAATAGAAACAATTTGAAATAAAATTCCTAATCTAACATAACCTGCATAACCATTATGAATTCACTTTATCTAACATCGATTGCTCAACAGGCATTACTGGCATTTGCATAAAGAAATTATGCCACTTTTTCATATTAACAGCCAGTCCTTTTTTTAAAATAAAACTCCCGAACTAAATTCTTTTGTAAAATTCAAGTCTATTGTTCTTTAATTATAGATACTCACGAACAAGTTCAAGAACCATATGTCAATTTTGTTACTTTGAATGTATATTTAAAAATATGTTCTGATATTGCATTTGAAAACTACAAGCTTTTCCTGATCGAACTTAACACATAGATCAATTAAAAAAATTTGTTTTAATTTGTTATATATTTATTTAACTAAAAACAAAAAAAGTACATTTATTAGCGACTTTTTATTTACATAACAACGTAAATAGTAAGTGTAAAAAAAAAAAAAACATTTCAACGTTTCATATTCAATTTTTAACTATTTATGACGTTTTCTACCATTTAAATGCATACATGCACATAGTTAATAGTAACTATAATGAATTTTTATGTATTCATAAACTTTGTTGATATATTTGAAAACATTATTAAATAAAAATAAATAGAAGTTTTTTTTGTTTTGTCACATTTTTATTTTTTTTTTCCAAAAGATTTTAAAACTGAAAGTCAACATTTTTTAAAATTTGAATAAATTCGACGTTTATTTCCAAAACATGGTTCACTGGTGGTTCTACACGAAATTAAGTAATTTTAGTGATTCGCCACGAAATTGCTCGTTATATACATATACATGTAAATATACCTGTTAATTTTGATTACGAAATTTCCTGTGTAAATTGGATCAACTCAGAAAATATCGGACCGTATGAGGCGAAGGGAAGCGTGGCTTTTCAATCGTAAACTTGATAACTTGAAATATACCTTAACTACCTTTACTCAAGTATTATTAGTATTATTATTTAAAATTAACATCTATAAAAACACATAACATAACCATAAAATGTAAAAATGAAAAATATGACCAAAATTAAAAGAAATTTCATTTAAGTTTTTGTAGAATGACAAATGTTACTTCATAATATTACGTAAAAATGTATACATGCGAAATCTCAAACGTGAAAATAATTTTTTTTTTCATAAAATATGTTTATTTTTTAATTTTTCTTTTTTATGCATTTTTCGGACTTTCTGTCAGGTGTAAAACAGAGGGGATGCAACCCTAGCATTTTCCAACATTTTTTATCTTATTATTATCATTATTATTATATATTTTATTGCTTCGTATTTGCATCGTCAACAGACGTTTTAAGTCCTATATATATATAAGTCGGTATACGTGTCGTTGGCATATGTTGCAACCCAACAAAAAAAAAATTACATAAAAAAAATTTCTATATAAAATCAGAAAAGTTTCATTATCGACTGCGATTGGAATTAAAATCCCGAAATCAATGAAAGTTACGAATCCATTGTTCATTCAATCCTTTATGCATTATTTCCCACGAGAAATTCCTTTGACGAATTTTCATCAAAACGCGTTTCAATCACTTATACAAAAGTTTACGTTGCATTTGTCACGAGTCGCTGAAAGCAAGAAATAAATATGTTCCTCGGTATATAATAGCCAAGTTTTAATGAAAATTTTTTAATCGTCTATCGGCTCTTATCCTCCCGCGTTATTTAAAAGGCACTTTTATATGGGGGCGGGAGGGGGTGTTCCATTCAATTTATTCCACTGACACAATCGAGCCACCGCAAAACCACGACGATAAGGTCGTCTAGTGGAAAAAAGTCACCGGTCCGATTGGAAAAAGTTCCAAGTAAATACTTCCGCATTCTCCGGGAGCAGCTCCTCATGAGCTCGTGTTTTCGCAGTCGATATATACTTTTAACGACTTTGGCGCGCGCCAATAACGTGAAATTCGATAGCGAATATAATAGTCCGATGTACATAATTGCACGCCGGACGGTGAAAAACGTTGCTATACAGCTGTTTTCCCCTTGCAAAATTACACAATGCGCCGTTCGGACGATTACGAGATAATTAATTTCATTACTTTTTCGATAAAGTTGCCGGGTTTTAAATTGAAATTAAGTTTCGTAATTTATGCCTCGCAAAAAGACCTAAGATTTGCATTTTTAGTTTTAATTACAGGTGCCAATTAATTACGAGCGTACAATCGACCTGCAGTCGTTATACCGCAATGAAATTTGTTGTAAATTGGGAAAATACACTTCACTTCAAGATCAAAAATTTTTTTTTTTTTTTCAATTTTGAATTCAGTCCCAAGTGCACTTTTCCTTAAAAAATACCGTTTGAAACATCCTCCTCCGGTATAAATTGCTCATTATAAACCTAGGGCGGAATGTAGTTTTGTATCACTATTTTTAAAATAATCTATATTTTATATATTTACGAGAATCAGATGTATCTTGGATGCAATTTCATCCTAAGAACAAATTCGTTCTTTGCGCTCTTGATACGTAATGTATCATTTTCTATCATCCTGAATCCACTTTTTCGATCGTAATATGTTCGTATAACTTCAAGTATACATATATTTAGAAGAATGTTTTATTTTCATAGCAGTGATATAAAATGTTGTACTTTCCACACTAGTGACATAATATACCATTTCTGTTCTAGTTACGAATTGTAGACGCGAACGTAGTGCTTTTGATAAGTATATATACACATATCCGGCAATTACAAGCAATTATGCGGAACACATTATACGATTCGCCAAACGTCAATAATCGCGATTAATCAGCTGGAAATAATGAAAAATCAGCGACCCGCATTACCGGGGTAATTTCGGAGTCAGCACGCATCAGGTTTTGAGTCGACTGGCTGGGAGTGGGGGGGGGGGGGACGCCGAAACCCTTTTAACAATACTCGGTGAATTTCGAAGCGGCTGTCGCGAAACTTGGCCGCTATATATATAGTCGATTAGATTCGCATTAATTTCGAATTCCACCCCCGCGTGTGCCACTTATATATTAGCGTTTGAACGACGAGCTTTCCCGCCCCATTATGGCGTGTTTTGTAATTCGCATTCATCGCGACAGAATTGCGATATGAAAATGCACCCTCTACTTCCGGTAATAGCTGCGACTGGTACATGCACCACGTGACTTCGTGACGGAGAATCGTGTCAAGTAGATTTTGCATAATCGTTATATATATATATATATATATATATATGGCACATGTATATATAGTATATATATGGTACATGAATATAGTATAAATATATATAGGTAAAGAGGAAAATTCGGCAGCTGTAGCCCCGAGCTAAGAACAACGCGTCCAGATAACGATCCGCTTTCATATGTACTTAATCAATTGTAGTCGCGTGAAATATTTCGCGGATTTCGACGTCTTCCCTGCTGCTGAGGATTTTCCGCAGAGCGCTTCGTTTAGCGCGTTTCCAACTTTTAACGTCACTTTGTCTCTAATCTTGAGCTTTTGTCGTTTCAACGAAGAATTCAATTTTTAGACGCGAGGAATAGTCGGAATGATTATGATTTTTTTTTTCATTTCGAAATTGTTTCAAAATTCCTATTTTGGGAACGTTATATAGAGTGAAAGTTTACCATCGAATGAAATGGTTAATTTGAAAATGATGATAACACCGTAGAAAAGATGAAAATTACGCGAGACATCCATCATCGATTTAATTCAAATTTCTGGCACTTCTGACAGTCAATACCATGAGATTCCAAAGTATTAATTTCTTCGACATTTAATTTTGCAAAAATTTTATTTCGAGCCTATTATTTTCGACGATGGCTTCTTTCTTTCGCTGTAAAATGTGAACTGACATTCTGGCAGTAATATTAATTATTATTATTCATTATTATCATTATAGTACATGTAAGATATATGGTATTATGAAAAATAACAATACATTTGAACTTATATATTAAAACTGTATGTTAAAATTAAATGTATTAAATATGATATATTAAAAACATATAATGCATAGAAGGTTTACTTTTTCAAAAAGAAAATTAAAAAATTAAATTAACAACTTATTAAAAATCGATCGTTCATTAAAATTGTCAGAGATATGGTTTAGAGACAAAAATCTGAAATTTGCAAGAAGAATTTTATTAGAGAACGGCTATCCTCAACAACTTATTAGCCAATGTATTCAGAAAAAAGTTCATAATTTTTTTAATTCGTAAAACGAGAAATTATAAATAAAATTATTTATAAAATTATTTATAAAATTATTTATTTTAAAAGGAAGACACTAATTGAAAATAATGTTTATAGAATGTAATTTGACTCCAAGAAATTTAAAGATTGTATTCTTTAATATTTAATTTGTGCAGGTGATAATGGCCCTGTGACACTTCTACCCTGGTATAAATATGTCCAGTTTTCTGTTACACTGCCCAGTTATCCTATACCTTTAACATGGGAAAAAAGCAAACTGGACAGAAACTAGCCAAAAACTGGACTCATTTTCTAGAATGAAGAACGACTTTAAAATGCATAGAACCTGCAAGTTTTGTCATTTCAACAAAGTTTTACTACTTTTGGAGTGAAAAATGACTCGTCAGTAATAAAAGATTAAAATTAATTAAAGTTCTTAAATATTTAATAAACAAATCAATAAATAATATTCATACTTGTTTATATTAATGAATAAAAGTCTTTCATCTTTAATCAATTTTATATTTCAATTAATAATTGGGAAAATTGTTCAATTTGTTAACTAAAAAGAATTAATAAAAAATAACTTTTAATTTTACTTAAATTGATATTTACTCTTTAAATTCCTTGGACTGAGAATCCCACTTTAAACGAGTAGAATTTTACTCTTGTGGAGTGAATTGTCATTCTAATTCGAGTGAACATATTACATATAACGTCGACTTTTACTCCAATTTTTCACTTAATTTTTGTTCCAATTAGAATGAAAGTTCAATTCATGAGAGTGAAATTTCACTCTTTTACGCTGGGTTTCTCTTCAAACGAAGTTGTTTAGTTTTAGATATCAGATATATATAGGAATTGAGAAAGTTGAGTACAATTCTACTGGATTAATTTACAAGTCATCCAATTTTAAAAACATACATATATATATATTGATAGTCGGCATTGTCTGACGTTAATCGTATGTAACTACTGATTCGACTACCTGTCGTCTTCGTTTATACACTTTATTTAGTTTTCTTTGAACTGAATAAAATGATTTCATTTATATAAATAAAGTTAAAAGCAATATTATATTTCAGTAATTTTTATTTCAGCTTTATTCAATATTCAATGTTTGAATTGATGTAACGAAATTGATTATGCAGTAGCATGAAATTTTGATTTTTCGCTTTTTTGATTGAATTGTCAAATTGATTGAATTGATTGAAATGTCAAAAGAAAATTTAATACACTTGAGAAGAAAATATTCCCATGATTAGTTACCATTACGTTACAAATGCGAAAGAAACGTCGCATCTATTATATACGCAAGGACTAGATTTCAAACTAGAACAGTTGTCCAACGATGGCTGCAAAGTGAACTCCGATTTTGTTCCCATTCTCAAAGAAAACTAAATAAAGTTTATTGAAACAATAATTCAGTACGCGCTCTACTTCATTTGTTCCACGTCAGGCATTTTCTTCGTCTAAGTTCTTTCAACAACTTTAAGTTACATAATAATTATAAAATACTTCATCGAGTCGAGTATTATAAAAGTTACGTCTTAATTTGCATTTTTGAAATTTCCGCTGTTTCGTTAATTTCCCGCTCGAATCGAAAGTATTTCAGATTCTTGTCCTTTTAAAAAGAGATGGCTACTAATTGCACAAACGCCAAATTGAAGTAATGCTTCCTTTATTTTAAGAGAAACTATAAAAAATATAATCGCTCTAGGTAAAAATCGACCAATTTCACAGAAAGTCGCGCTCTTAAAAGTTCAGTATAGCCTTGAAAAAACATTGGCGGTAAAAAGTTAGCATTTAGATATGAAGTGGAATTGTGTCAATAATTTTAATAATCATAATAATGACAATAATGACAATAATGATAATAATTATAATAATGACAATAATGACAATAAATAACAACAATCGTGACAATAATGACAATAACGACAATAATGACAATAATAACAATGATGACAACAATGGCAATCATGACAATAATGCCAATATAATAACATCATATTAATATGTGGAGGATATAATGTCTTTATCAAGTTGACAATAATAACAAAGATGATTATTGATTTTATTAATAAAGACCGTAGAGCTGAAGGTGATACTGATGATGATCACAGTCGTGTTCATCATGGTGATCAGGATAATAGTTATAATGACAATGACGGTAATGAAGTTGATGACGATTTATGACAATAATGAGAGAAAACAAGAAGTAATAAATCCCATGTCGAAGATTCTATAAATAATTGAAATATAATGAAATGAAAGATAATAATTAAAATGTTTACAAATGTGATGAAGGTGTCAATCATGAAAGCACTGATGATGTCACTGACGTCAATTTAGGTTTGTGGAATAAAGTTAAAGACAAAGTTGATGTTTATGTGATGAATATATATAATGTCCTACGATTAAAATGATGATGATAATATGATAGCAATGTTGACGATGATAGTTGATGATGATCATTGACAACTGTCACAAATGACGCGACAAATGATGACAACCATTTGATTGAAAAATTGTATAATGATATACTTTATGACGTTTTCGAAAATTATAATGTTTTAAAACATTTTTTTTAATTTTTTGTTCAAGTCTACAATGTTTTATTTTTTTTTTATTTTTAAATTTCACTATGGATTTAGCACCCTACTCAAAGCACACTCGAAACATACTCCTCCATTCGACCGCTCGACGACGATTCGCATGCCACCACGAGTAGGAGGAAAAGCCCTATAACCGCGTCGATTAATCATTTCCAGAGTTTAACATCACGCGAGCGACGTAGGAATCGACGGCCACTATTCATTCGGAATCTCGATTCACCGAAAAGCACGAGCCCGTAATCACACACACACACACACACACATATATATATATATATATATATACACTTAAACCGAACATCGCCGACGAACCGTAAACAAAACATAAAAGCTCAAATAGTGCGCACTAGACAAATCCCATTATCGAACCGATACTTGGTGCAATGCCGATGTTGTGAAGTGCGAAAGAGAGGAAGTGTGCGCGATTCCTGGTCGATAAAAGCGAACTCGAGTGTCGCGAGACTCCATCGGGGATTCCCCCGTCCAAAAGATGTTCGACGAGCGGTGAGGCCCTCGAGCTTTCAAGCTCCGTGGATCTTGGTGGGATTTACTTTTTCATCGGCGCCCTTAGGCGACTGCGGGACGAGAAGGACAATTAAAGCAGGAAACGGCGATTCGCAAGCGGCAAAAATGGGCAAGAAGAACAGCAAGCTAAAGCAAGACACTATCGATCGACTGACGACGGACACGTACTGTAAGTGCTTTTGATGCTCGTCACTGCTCTATAAATATATAACGGTTACTCGATCCGCAGGCGATTGCTCGCTTGACCGCCAAACCGTAGACGGAGATACGAAATTACGGTTTTTTGGCAAGCGTCTTCTCCTTGTCACGCGGATGTAGTTCTAAAATATATATATATATATATGATGCTCTTTTTCTACTTTTTTTTCTGAATTAATGAAGAAAATTCGGTTTTTAGGGAAACGTATCAGATTCTAACCTAAAAAGTACAATTTCTATTGTTCTATTTGAATGATTACTTTTGTAAGGAAAGTTTCGAACAATTTCGACGTCATTTCATATATTTTCTGGATCACTTTTCAAGATTTCGAGGTTAAAATTAAGTTTCACCGGCAATTTTGAGAAAAATTGAAATGTTAATTTTTCAACTTTTTGTCGAGGAATTATAACATTGGGATTCTGTGGAAACCATTATGAAAGAATATATCGCCTATCCTATTTCATTGAAACGTGTCGAAATGTTATAAAATTCTGTGATATGTAATTTTTTTTTTATAAATGTTGAATATAATAACAATAACAAAATTTTTGGAATGTTGTAAAAATCATTACTCAAAATGTTTTTGATCCATGCTTACGAATCCTAAATCAGACTCTCGAAATTCAAATGAAGGATGCAATATGGCGGAAAGTAAATTTCGAACAGTAAAAAAAAATGGTGAAACTTATTATCGGTATATGTTAGGTAGATTCTCATTCTCGAAATTCAAAATGGCGGATGGACTATGACGGAAAGTAAATTTCTAACACTCACGAAATTTGATGGTTTTTTAGGTTGATGATATGTGATTTCCGAATTTCTAAACATCGTATGTATATATATATATATATATATATACAGGGTGTCCCAGAACTAGAGGATATAATTTCAGGAGGCGATTCTTCGTGAAATTTGAAATCAAAAAGTCCTTTACCAAAATTCGATCCAACGCATAGAATTTGAATGGCGAGCAATAAAATTACTGTTTTTGCAATAACTTGGCTCATTTTCAACCTATATTAACGAGTAAGGGCGCATTTTAAAGATTTTTTCAAGCCCAACAATTCCCCTTTAAGAGCATATATATTATCTTAGATGAATATTTCGCTAGTTATGGCCTCATAAAGGGATAAAATTGCCTTTTTTTGAGGTTTTTCGCGTCTAACTCATTCCGGTAAATAGCTAGCGAAATATCATATAAATAAAGTTGTAGAGCTTGAAAAGACGAAGAATTTGCACTCTCACACGTTTCTTTTCGATAAAAATTGAGTCCGCGGAGAGACGTTAAATCTCAGAAAATTAGTGAAAAACGCGCTCCATCAATGTCAAATCCGTATTTCGTCAATTTTTTAAGATTTAACGTCTCCCCATGGACTCAATTTTTATCGAAACGAAACGTGTGAAGGTGCAAAAATATCAAAATTTTGGGTTTTATTACCGAAAAAGTATGCAGTTAATGATTTTTACCAAATTTCGAAATGCGAAAAGAAAAATAATTTCTTCTTAAAATTCAACTGTTCCGTGCATGGTTTCCACGATAAAATGCCATTACGACATAAAGCTAATTGTTGGAAACAAATCAATAAATATAGATATTACAAAATTTTCGGTTATTTTTCTCAAAACGTTGTCGCCATATTGGATTTCCTGATGGGTGAAACTTTGACCATGGAAATTTGAAAATCTACCAGAAAACATTAGAATAAAGACTAATGTCGAAAACAAATTGTTTAAATGCCACTATTTCGTTCAGGAAAGTTGGATTTTCTCCGTATATGTTGTAGGTATTCAGAGGCACTTTATCCAATAGAATATTGAATGACTTTTCTAAAAACGTTTATAAACAATGTTATAGTGTCTGTAGAGGAGAAAAAGTTTTTTTTGTCTTTTTATTATTATTATTATTGTTATTTTTTGTTTAATGAGTTATTCGGTCATTTTAAAGAAAATTTTTAAGTTATCCGCGAAGTTTCAGCAATGAAAACTTTTTATAAATTTCAGATTCATTGAAATTATATAATTTTATTAAAAAGTAAAATTCTAATAATTCTAAAAGTTTAATAAGTTATTACATACAACCACTTGGAATTAGGGTAAATCACTGATGATCTCTCGCGAGGGCGATTGTCTCACTTGTTGAAGATCAATATTTGGAGCTTGATTACGTATTGTACTATCGTCACCTATATATATCGTATGATGTCATTAATTTTAGCTCCTGCATGTATTCTTCTTGAATTTCTCATATACCTTTGACGTAGGATCCACTCTGACAAAATATAACACATGTGGTCAGCTGCGACGTTTCGAGGAACAGCTGACGCAAGTAAACCGCGATGAACGCAAATTTTGTTTCTCTATACTTAAGTTCAGGATTTATTTCCCAAATAATTAATCGTTTCTTTAAAAACAAAAAAAAAAAACAAAAAAAAAAAAAAAAAAAAAAAAGTAAAGAAAGTTTTATAAAATTAAGTAAAAATAAAAATTTTTTATTTTTTTTTTTTTTTTTTAATTCTATTTTAAAACAATGGTTTTCTGAAGAAATTTGCTATTATCCATTCTATAAATTAATTCGATAATAGAAATGTATTTTTTTTTTGCTTTCACACAATGCATTTGTTTATTGTTCTGTATACGATTCTTGTACATATAGTTCATATTTTATGAAAACCGTCATAGCTCCGTTGACTTTTTTAAATGGCAAATAATCGAATTACATATTTTCCTTCGGTATGCTATATAAGTTCTATAACGACGTATGCAGTCATCTACGAGCTCATAGAAATAATGAAATTCATTATTTTTACTATTATTTATTATTGATTTTTAGTTTATTCGTATTTTAGATTTTATTTTAAATTCGACTTTTATTCAATTTGAAGTTTGAAGAAGCCTTATACATTTTCCATCAAATATGTTTCTTCCCGATAATACTCTGAAAATGTTTTCTTTTGTTACTGGGGGCGCTTCTCTCGATTTCGCTCCCTAGGATGAAACGTACGGGCGGAAATAATCGAGCTTTTTTATTAAAAAATCTCTAACGAGTATGATTGTCCCACTCGCTTCGCTCGCGTGTCAAACGTTACACTCGTGAATATCGATAATTACGCCTTGGATACACAATATATACAAGTTTCATTGCAGTTTGTCATTTAAAAAATGAAATTAAATTCAGATTTTTAAACTCAAGAATTAAGCCGAATCACTTTCATTATTTTGCTCATATGTTAGAAATTGAAATGAACAACTATTTTTTGGAATTCACTTATTGAAAACGATATTCAGGAATGAAAATGAATAAAGTGATTATCAATAAACTGCGTTAAATATAAGGTATTTATTTAATATTGCGTCATTTCTACAATTTGTCTATTATGACCTTATTATTTTTCAATTGGACATAACCTGTCGATGAAATTGGAAATCACATTTCTCACGGCGTTAAAAAGTAAAACAAAAATTTATATCTACGAATGAGAGCAAAGAAACGTCATTAAATTTTCCACTTTTGGTTTTGTATAAATGACATTGTTGAAAATCCAAATTTATCATTGTATGATAAAATTAAAAACAAAACGGCTTGATAAAAAAATACATCATTTACAAATGTACGATTGTATTTGTAACACATTATACTTATCTAAATATCTTGAAAATGTAACTTTTTCTTGTCTGACAATTCTCCGATTCATTTAAAAAAATGTGAGAGACTCAGTTTTTGAAAAGAGAGGCTATACAGTAATAATACCTGAAAAACTATTAAAAATAATAATATTAAATTTAGCGGATTAATAGATAAAAAAAAGAAGTGAAAATGGGTGATGCTTCAACGAGAAGATACGAATAACGAGGTCGGAAATAGAAGGAAACAATTTGCGGGTACTGGGTTTGAGAAGCTTCTTACAACGAGAATTAAAAGATGCTTTATACCTTCAAGAAGAATGAGAAATGAGGCATGCTGGTAATACTTTCTTTGAAGTTTAATATCAATTTTTTAACGTGTAAAAATGATCGTACAAAGTAATATAAAATTGTATCCAATTTGTAACTTAAATTTCTTGAATATAATGCAATTATTTATTTATTTATTTATTTCATTTTACAATTATTTGTACATCATAAACGCATATATAAAATCTGTTCTAATTTATGGCAATGTTATTTTTATAAGACGTTGAACCTAATACCTGACTATTTTCCAATAATCAATTACATTACAGCCACTTATAAGGGGACGGTAAAGCGGCTCGGTCGATAACGACAATTTCTAACCTAAAATAATCAAAATAAACAAAAATTATACATGTATTTTCAAGTCCAATCAATTTTAAAAATCGATCAGCGTTTTTTTTTTTAGTAATTTTCATGTGTACTTACATATATATGTAAAGGTAAATGAATTAAAAAATTTACTGTACAATTACGTCAGATATTAAAAAAATTCTTTTCCTCACTGGTATTAATAACGTATCCAGCAGTAAAAATTTTAATTCACAATTGATTTTTTTATAGTATTTTGAACAATTTTAGCTCGTTACTAAGCTCAAAATACTCATAAAAATTCGGTTTTTATTTATTTTTTTTTTTCGATACCATTCGCCAAATATTACGCCAATATCAAAGTGCTTTTCGAAAATTTCGTTAAAAGGGAAGAATTTTTTTCAAAGTGGTACCTTGCTTGGATTTTTTAATTTTTTTAATTTTTAAATTGAAGCATGGAAGGGAGTTTGAAACAATTTTCTCCTATTTAGGATACAAAAACCTGCTTTTATGAATTTTGTTGTATAGCGTTTTATAAGAAAATGGCTGAGTATAAAAATAAAAAAGAAAGAAAAAACGCATGTTTTTCCCTTATCCGGCTATACAGCCTCTTCAAATTATGTACTATACGAATAATGTCAAAGTAATACATGAAAAGATAAGGTGGCATAATTACTACTTCAATTTTATAGATTTTTATAAAACTCTCTTAAATTTTGTTAAAAATATTATAAAAATAAAAAGCTGGTAAAACTGCATAAAATTCAACGTTAAAATAATGACGTAAATGACGTTATCTAACCTGATAATAATGGTAATAATATAATGAATAAAACACGATGTAGCCGTGTAATTTACTTCAATCTTTACTCACTAAAGGGAGAGCCGTAATTTCGTTGCTAATCACGAGGTTGATGGTTTTTGAAAGCGTTTTTCTCAAACAGTAATGAAATGAAAGAATGTAATAAGCATCAGGAATATTTTAAGATAAAACAGTCATCAGGAACAAGAGCGAGGGAGAGAGAGAGGGAGAGAGAGAAGAAGCGCCGAGTATTGGGGCGGAAAATGTAAGGGAAGCAATTAGTCAGGCTGAAGGAAGCCACCGTGGAGAAAATTAAAACTCCCTTTTTTTCTAAATAAAAGAAATTTTAAATAAAACCCAAAAATTACGGCAGATTAAATTTGACATTTTATTTTTCAGCGGTTGCTTTTATACACTTTGGAATTTATTCTATGAAATGTACGTGTTTGATGTGCTAATGAAATTCTGTCACACATCAATCTGTTTGTCGCATACAGTAACTCAAATGAATTCATATGCTTCATATGAAAAAGTACTTTTATAGGAATTTATTTTTAAAATTAAATTTCGGATAATGACTCGTTTAGTGTTGAAGGATCCGTTTTTTTTATTTCTTTAAATTTTATTTCTGAAAATAATTATACAACTATGGTATAAGAAAATTATTAAACAAAAAATTTGTTTCATTTTATTTTTGTATTTATATTTTACTCGCATTAACGCGGTCATACCATGGTTGATTCATGATCATTATATAAACATATTATATTAAAAGAAAATTTGTATCCCAAGATAAAAAATTCAATTTCAAGCAATGTATACATTTCGTTGAAGAATTCGTAACACATATGTTTCGCACACTCCTACTCTATACGAGATTTAAACAATTTTCCATGCATGGTCTGTTTTTCCGGTTACTTAAATTCGTTTATATAACTTACGTTGTTTCTTACGTATATTAATTAAATTTGTCTACAAACTGTGAAGCGGAATGAAGAAGTTAGAGAACGAAATAAGGAAGAAATATATATATATATATATATTTTGTTTCCTCGACGACGGAGAACGGAAGCGAATGAAAAGGGCGGAGAATTAATAGCAGGCAGATAATTTAGATAAAATAGCCACTTGGGCGATGTTCCCGGAGGGCGATAATCCCAGCGTGAACAAATATTATTGTGCAACTTTTCATTGTTTTTACTTGTTTCGATTTTAACATAATTATCAATATCTTTTTTTTTTAAACCGTATATTTGATTATTATGTCATATCCTTTTTAATATTTTTAAATTTATATTCCAATATTTTACAATGTGTATTAAAACGAGAAAAAAATTCAATTCAATTTTAGAAAACTGTATTATTTTTTTTTTTTGTAAATGAAATGAAAAATTATTTTTTGAAACGAAAATCGGCTTTTCTACAAACAATGTGCAGATAAATCGCAATAAAAAACTAGGGGCTTCGCCCCTGCGGCCTCCGGCGCCAACCCCACCAAGGGGCTCTGCCTCCTGGGCCCCGGCTCGCTTCGCTCGCGAGATTGTCTTGATTCGGCCCTTCGGGCCTCAATAATTCAATATACTTCGCGACTGCGGCCTACGGCCGAAAATAAACTTTATAACGTTTTTATAATTTAGTCTACAATATGAGTTTAGTCAACCGCAACTATTCCGTGTTCTTTATTATGAATATTTTATACAAATTATATACTATATAAATAATAACTTTAAATTTAATGTTTCTAGATTTCGTGTTATTTGTAATATTCTGAAAACGTCCATTTCCACGACTTCGCCCTCCGC
>JAPYZR010010674.1:0-13472 GCA_030522945.1 Trichopria nigra
GCAGTCGCGAAGTATATTGAATTATTGAGGCCCGAAGGGCCGAATCAAGACAATCTTGCGAGCGAAGCGAGCCGGGGGTCCAAGGGGCAGAGCCCCTTGTTTTCATTTTTGTTTTTGTTAATTTTGTTATTGTCTTCTTATTTGTATTCCTTTGTTTTCTTTTATTCATTTTGACACTTTTCCTAAACTATCATCTGTATTTTGTACGTTTTCATATATTTTTTTTCTTTGATACTTACATCTTTTCTTTCTACAATTTCATTTTATTCCGTCGATTTTCATTTCCGTCGATTTCCGTCGAAATCTAGAAACATTAAATTTAAAGTTATTATGTATATAGTATATACTTTGTATAAAATATTCATAATAAAGAACATGGAATAGTTGCGGTTGACTATTATTGAGGCCCGAAGGGCCGAATCAAGACAATCTTGCGAGCGAAGCGAGGCAGAGCCCCTTGGTGGGGTTGGCGGCCAGAGGCCGCAGGGGCGAAGCCCCTAGTTTCAAATATATATTTTTAATTACATTTTAATTATTTTGTTCACGTATCTTTAAAAGCTCTTTCGGAGCTCAATAGAGGACTTTAAGAATACTTCACGTACTCATTCTGTACAACTATTTTATCTCTGCTGGTTAGGATTCGTCATCAGCGACGCACGCGAATTTCAATGACTATTGTCATTTAATATTCTCCTTCAAAATCCAAAAACAATTTTATATATTGTGCTATTTTAATTATCCTTGCAGGTAAGAGACGTTGCTTAGGAGAGATAGTGGCCCGTTCCTCGCTTTTTTTGATCTTCACGTATGTTTTGCACCACTTCGACTTCGAACTTTCACCCGAGCACGGGAAACCAGACCTCGACGGATATGACGGTTTTACAATCTCGCCGAAACCGTATTACCTTAACCTCACCTTCAAAGCCGAGGCCGCCATCTGAAGTCGCTATATAACATATTATTACAAACCTAGAACTTATGTATATATATAAGAAGTATATACGTTTGATCTAAAATTGATGCTGAATATGGAGGATAATCAATCATTGTAAAATAACATTCTCGTTCACATTTCGGTATATCGCTCTATTAAATCGAATGAGTGAGAAAACATCGACTTAATTCATATTGTTGTAACTCTACTAATTTTGCGTGGACCTTTTGAAAATCATTGATTAACAAGAAATTGGATTTTCGTAATAACATGCGTGAAGTTTGTATTTCCTACACTGTTTTTTGGTGCCTGCATGTCTCGTGTATATAACTTTAAGAAAAATTGTCATTCGTTACTCGTGGGGGAAATCGAATTTCCCGCAACGACACCTACTACTATTAAATCGTATCGACTTAATCGAACATTTAGTTACATTTTTCATCTAATTATATGTATTTTTCGCGGGATTATATTCTGTTAGGGCTTTACACATTGTAAATCGCCCAAAAATACAATATGGATTTTTTAGGTTAGGTATTTACGCATTCACATAATTTTAAATGACAGAATCGACAATGGACTGAAATTGATTCAGAATTTAACACTACGTTTCTATACGTCTGAATTCCGTACTTATATCCATCCATTTTAATTTTTGATTATTTTTTTATTTTTATTTCTTTGAATACATTTTAAAATTTTAACAATTTTGCATTATTGGATATTTTAGACAATTACTATTTTGTCGATTTAAATGCATTCGAAATGGACGAGATAAAGATGATACAAAAATGAAGAAGCGCACGCATTCTATTATTCATTCTAATACATTTTCGATTGCTTGGAAAAAAAAATTGCATAAAATCGCGTATGGTGTCGCATCCATCATTTTTCAAGGCGATCTCGTTTGCTGGACAATTATTCCTAATAACGAATAATAATAATAATAGTCACGTTTATTAGTGAATAGAATAGTCATTACATTATTGCAACAATTCTATTTCGTTAAAAGGAATGAACATTTTATATTAAATTCACTTCACCAGTAATTGCGATGACACCCGCCTACAAAATTGGGTGTTAAACATTTCGTTTTAGATCTGATATAGTATATTCTCACGTAATCGTAGAATTGCTTCAGAGAGTCACGATTCCAAGGACCTAACCTAAAAATGCAAAAAGGTCATTTTTTTATTAGGTTGTGTTAGACAAGAAGCACATGTCCGATTTTATTTTTCATTCTTGTGATGTAGACAATTGAAATTGCAGTACAGAATGGCTTTCGTCCGCCATATTGGAAATTCCATCTTGTTCAATAAAAAATGAATTCTACAGGTATAAAGCACAGATTATAGTACATTAGATCATAATAACGTAGAAAAATTCTCATGCAATATCATACATGAAATATCACCCAAAAAGTTGGCTTTTTCGTATTCTGCGGTTAATTCGAATTTAGCGTAATAAAGTACTGGAAGACTCCAACCATATTTGTCGTATTGTTTTATTCTTCCAATAATTCATAGCATATATGTTATATATATTATCCTCGTCATTTCTTTCCCTTTCGGTTGTCCGCAATTATCTCGTTTTCTCCTAATCTCTTAGTCTTTTCATTAACATTGGTGTCCAGAGTCACGAATTAATAGGTTTAAAGTGTCACTTAAGCTGACCATGAGTCTTATTTGAATATGATTTGTGCGTTTCGATTTTTAAGAGAGTGCACAGTCAAAAAAAATGATTAAAACATCAAAACTTGGATTAACAAGAATTCAGAAGAAATGATTCCATTTTTAATCATTTTTAATCCTTCTTAATCAAAGTATTCACCCTATCAATCTTTTATTTTTTTTTTTTACTGGGTAGTCCCTTCTTCGGTACGTCTTTCCTTTCATCCATATATTCCCATCTACCTCTTCTTCCCTCTTAGTATCCATGTTTTCTATGACATTGTCGTATTTGTCGAATGTATAATTTCCCCTTCTTCATCTCCTTCATCTTCCTCTTTCTATTTCTTATCCGTACGGCGCTGTTTTACTCATAATTAGTAGAATTTCAACAAATTTGAAAGTAAATATAAATTTTTGTACTAAGTCCATTTTACAGAATGTACGTCGTATAAATCCTAGGAAACAATAATATTAACGTCTATAATATTCGGTGACTTGTCGTGTATAGAATACATTTACGTTTAATGTACGAAATTAATGTTTTCCTGCAAAATGCCATTTGATGAATCCGCTGTATATACGCAGTAGACTCCCCTTACTTTAATTACTTCCTTTATTTTAAGGTCTTCTCATTCCACTATATATTTAAACTTGTTCCCCTGACTCGTTCCCTCCACCTCTGTGAACCTGTTGTCAGTTTATTAAGAGTAACCGAAAAAAGGGTGTATCGTGTCGTTTTCTCTTTCACCAGTGGTGAGGACGGGGGAAAGCGTTAGAAAAAGGAAGGGAGTCAACGTATATACTGCTTGATCGAAAAAGTTAAATAAGGGAGGGCCTAGTGAACGTTGTTCCAACCTGACAAGTGAGGATAATATCGAATGCATCAAACAATGCATTAAACAACAAACAGCTCCGTTGATAAATGCATTTCCCTTTCTGCTGATTGGCAATTCCTGTTCAGTTTTTTTCGTCAAGTCAAAACAGCCACTCGGTGGTTTAGTGTAAACTTTCGAGCCACATGGGAATTACTGTCGGGTATAAAGGAAACGAATTCTTTCGAAAGCGCAATACTGAAGTCACATTGTTACTTTACTGGTGACGCGTACGTTATCTTCGTTTCGATTATCAGTTCTGATGACACTACAGTAGACGTTAACGATAGTGCTCTGATCGGACACGTTACTAATTTATTCGGTAAAAAATATAGTTTCAATACCGTTTTGAATCGGATAGTACTGACATTATATACCGTCCCCTCATTTTGGGTATGGGTGAAAACGGAACATTGCGATAAGGTCGCACCGTCGTGAAACGAAACGAATGTATTATTATTTACTAAGCCGCCAAGTTTAAAGAGGCGATTGAATTCTTCAAAGGCTGTATACAGGATGCCCAAAGGCAAAAGGCGAGGTTTTGAGTTCGTTTACGTTTGGCCAGGAGATGTCTCGCAACGACGGTTGAACCGCGGCACGAGCAGCACCTCGTACGGTTTCGGCGACAAGGTAATACCGCCGAGGACCTCCAGATCCAGTGGTTTTCCGCCCGGAACCGGAAGCAGCTCGAATCTCTGCATAATGCCGGCGAACAGCAGGAACAGCGCCGATTTTGCCAGAGATTCGCCCGGACAGCGCCTCCTACCTGAAACAACATGGAACTTTTTGTATGCGCAAATTGATTTCTTCCAATAATGAAATTACGGAAGTATATATATATGTAATTCACGCTTCACTAGGCCTTATTTAAGTCCTACTTAAATGTAACATAAGTGTCATTTAAGTGTAGGAATGTCCAAATTCACATTTAAACCCTGGTAAAAATCGGAATGTACGAAGAATGTACGGTCGTTCAAATCACACTTTTAAATGACGTTTAGCTGTTTATATAAACTGTAACGTAAGAGTGATTTGGACCTGTCGTACATCTCCCGTACATCCCTGGCAGAAATCAGAATGTACGCGAAATGCAACAAAAGGTGTCATTAAAATGAAACCAAAATGTAACCAAAATGTATCAAAAAAGTTAATTAGCTGTACGGGGGACGTACAATAAGCGTGTTTTGGAACCCTCTAAGCGTACAAGAGTGTACAAAGGATGTACGTACGTCCAAATCACACTTTAAATTACGTTTAACTTAATTTTACTGTAACATAAGTTGGACCTTTCGTACATCTTTCGTAAGTTCCGATTTTTACCAGGGATTGACACTTAAATGACAACTATTTTCGTTTACATAAAACATGTCATAACACATGACTTAAATTTCGCCAACCCTGCAATCGCATATGGATAAAAAAAGTATACTGAAATGCATTCATTTTCCGAGCCTTTGAATTTATACTTTGGGAAAAACGAATCCATTTTCATCCACAGTTCTATTTGTTCATACGAATAGAAAATTTGATTTTTTAATCCACTCAAATACATGTCTGATTCATGCATTCCTATTCGTTATTACGTATTTGGCAACTGTGAATTTGAATCCATGTGAATCCAAAAATAATAATGAAATTAATAATAATCGAGCTGTTAATGCGTTTCTATATGCGGATTTTTGAATATGAAAATTTGAATCTAAAATTAACATTCCCGATAAAATGGCCCGTTAATGCGTTTTAATCCATATTTCCCAATATGAAAATTTGTATTTCAATCAATTTGAATCCAAAACTAATATTATCGAAATTTAGATTTCAGCCCTGATGGTAAACGTCGAAACGTAAAAATTTCAACAATTACACTTAACACCCCTGATAGCAAAACAGCATGTAATAATTTGACAACAACACACCGGCAACTTGTCGGAAAATTGAGGACTTACATATTGCTGTGCCATCTGGGAATCTTTAAAGGAAGCTTTATTATAGGTATGGATCGAAGTAAATTCATTTTAACAAATATATATATATATATATATATATACCCCGTGCCGTGACGGTTAATCTTTGTTTTAAATGGATCAGTAAACAATTACTTAAAAAAGAAAATAAATAAATAAACGTAACTCGCGGTAGACGTATACTTGTGCGATAAAATTCAACCATCCTTAAAGGTATATATTGACAAAGAAAATATGTACAATATTCGTCACTCAGTAGCCTATAATCACTATATTTATTGCAAGTCGTATACTGCAATATAAGTACCCTACAATGTCTCTTAGAAAACAAAACGTAATATACTAGCCACTAATTATAGTGTAACGACACGTCGTTTCCGAGTTCGGGCAAAATATTACTGGCAAAACAAAGAATGTTTGAAAATAATTACACGCGATTACCGTACTGTACATTACACGCGAGAAATGTTGATGATTTTCAGGCAGTTTGAAGGAAAAATGCATTTTTCTCTCTCTTTCTCGACGATATCAAAGTCATTCACACCTTTTACTTAATTCGCAATATTTTACGGACGTGATTGCGTTCCGAGTGACGAGTAACTATAGACAATTTTTTTCCCTCGCACGAGTACAATAACCGCAGATGAAAATCTGCTCTCGATTTCCTTCCGGATTTTCAACCATTGGTTAGAAATGATTCCGCGACAAAGAGCGGACTCTCGCGAGACGGCATCATGTCGTTATAAATTACGACGTTCATAACGAGTCGTACGCGGGGAAAGCAGCACGATAATAAATTGGATCGTTTAATTTATACACGGCGTATATGTAACCCGTCCACGAACTTGTCGTTCAATAAGGGCCGTTAAAATCAGCCGAATCGCTAATTTGTTCACATTATAATACAAACATTTTTAAGGTTATGTTTTTTTTTTCCTTTTTTTTTACAAAATTGTACCTATACTTCTCTGGATAAACTTCCGAAAACGTCCTCCAACCGATTTTGATGTCGATTGGTATACTTACGTATTTTGGTACGCTGATTACGAAAATGTTGGTGAAAATTGGCGGAAATTTTATTTTCATGGTGAAAACTTTAAAAAACCACCAAAATGTATGGTTTTTTGCACTTATATCGTAAACGACTCAAAATTTCGGAAAATTCTTCAAATAAAAGTTGTAGATCTGATAAAAATACACATTTTGTGTCATATGCATTTTCCCGCCAAAATCAATAGTTTTTGAGAAAAATCGAAAAAACTACAAAACATCATAAAAACAGTAAAAGGCTATAGTAACGTGGAATTTATAGTTTCATGTATCCTTAAAGTTCGTAAAACAATACATGAAGCTAACAGGTGCCTATGTGATGGGGGGCTCTGCCCCCCAGACCTCCCTTTTATATACTAATAACCTAACCTCTAACCAGTAGCTCAGGGGAAGCCTTGATTGTAAGATTCTGTGGGCGGCAAACCCAAAAATAGTAAAACCAATCTACTATTATTACTATATTCGTAATAACAATGTATTAAATTATGCGAATAACATGAATAATAAGTTACGTAAAATTATTTTTATCAGATCTACAACTTTTATTTGAAGAATTTTCCGAAATTTTGAGTATTTTACGAGATAAGTACAGTGCAAAAAACCATAAATTTTAGTATTTTTTTAGGTTTTCACCATGAAAATAAAATTTCCGCCAATTTTCACCATCATTTTCGTAATCAGCGTACCAAAATACGTATAAGTATACCAATCTACATTAAAACCGGTTGGAGGACATTTTCGGAAGTACACCCAACTTCCTTTTGAAGTTCCATCTGTCGCCACAGATGGCGCCGCGAAACTCGCAATGATATTGCGACGTTGCCATTAAGGTTACTATCGTTTATATTATGTATATATAGTGACTATTATTATTTAGAAATTTCGAAGGGCGCGAATATAAATATATAATTAGTTTTATTACCTCTTCCAAAGTTCAGTAGATAATCGTCGTGGCAATACTTGCCATTTTTAAAAAATCGTTCCGGTTTGAAGCTCATGGGATCCGGATAGTGATTGGCATCAACGTTAATGGAAAAGGAATTGATGAGTACGGATGTGTTCTTCGGTATCGAGAAGCCCATAAGTTTGGTGTCCCGTAGTACCCGCCGGGGGCCGATTATCGGGACGACCGGCGTCATTCGTTGGCTCTCGAGCAGTACAGCTTCCAAATACGGCAAACTGCAACAATGAAAGAAAGGCGCGCGATGAATCTCGCAGCTCGGTATATATAGATATATATATATATAATCGCACACATCTCGCGCTTTTACTCTCCCACGTGATTCTCTCGTACATTGTCGACGCGCCGTAATATAATCGTATGTCCCTATGTTTAATTCGAGATGTCCTTCCCATGAAAGCGAAAACAATCCGTCGCCGTTCCGTGATTTAACGACCTTTCGCTTTTCTTGTGATTTGAGCGAAATATGCTCGGATCAAATAGTTTGATATCAATTTGGGTATACGTGTTACATGAGTTCGTCATGAAGACACTGCTTTAAGGTCGAATTCTGCCCGAGCGACATTCGAAAACAATAACTATACCGAACGTTCGTATCGCGTGATCACTTTTTTTTATGTTTACACGGTTTACACGAAATGGTAAACAGCGACAGCGCTATACGACGATACGGCATAATGTACTATTAAGGTGCGCTTACACGCAAACGACAGAGGAGATTGTTTCGGTGTTTTTCGAGTTACTTTCTAACGCTTCGTTTTCATGAAAATCTTAATAAATCAATTTTGTATGTGACTTGTCTTAAAAGGTTAATGCTTTTTTATTACGGTTGCGTGATTTTGCATATTCAACTTTTAGGCTGGTATACCATGAAACGGAATTTATACTTACGGCTACGTTCGTGTTCTAATTGGACGTGACGTCATGGTCTGGAATTCATATCCAATTAGAACCCGATTATCAATTCTACCGTAAATTAAGTTCGTCAGACAGCCACGTGACGATAAATTACTACATAAAAGTATAACTGTCGCTTTCATGGAAATAACCGGTAGTAGTTAATTTAAAAACGAGGAATTATATTGAAAACTTTTATCGCAATGATCTTTATAACTCTTAAGATGACTTGAACTGTACACGAACATGCGGTGACAATGTTACGAAGAGTTTAGAAGAGTTTTCATGAAAAAAGTTTTCCGCGATTTTATTGGTATTATTTGGACTAATTTACTTTCTCCCGTCATTGGATATCCAATAAAGGATATCTATAACAAATTGTGTGTAATCGGAGCATGGATCATGCGATATCGCTCGAAAATTGTTAAAAATTAAACTTACTTCGGTCGATCGTTAAAGTGAGGTGTTCTGTTTTTCCCGACGACATTGTCCAATTCCTCGTGGAGGCGTCGCTGACACTCTTGATTGGCGGCCATGTTCAAAAATAAGAAATCGAAGGTCGCGGCAGTGATATTCAACCCAGCGATAATAAGATCCAGCAGGATCATCATCAATTGATCCTCTGAAAAGGACAAAATGCAAAGACGTGACGAATGCAGGCAAGAATAAGGGGCGAGCAGTGAAAATCACTTTCACTCGCTGATGATGCTTTCATTAGCGTACTTTACGTCTATTAATAACGCGTCGAGAGGCCTTAAAAAATCTTAGCAAGCTTTCGCAAGAATTGGATTTTTTCAAATCTCACATAATTATGAATTAAAGATTTATAGAGAACGATAACAAAAAACGTTTGCTGAAGTACTTTATTGTAGCATATATGTATATATAATTACGAAATAAAATTTCAAGTAAAATTTGATTCAAGTAGTAAGTGATTTGTTTACAGGAGCAGTTAATATTTACTTGCTAAAAATAAGTAACTTGTTGTAATAAAAAATATGTTTCCCTCAAGATAATATGTTGTTAAAAAAAAAAAAGAAATGAAATGTACATTTAAGAAAATAATTTCTGGTATTAAATGAATATTAACTTTATGGTGTAAATAAACTGTAATTTCAAGATGATTTTCTTTAAAAGCAAGCAATAATTTTCTTAGTTTAAAAAAATATTTCTTTAAATTTGCAAAACGAGGATTTGAATTTAGTAAATCATTTTTTAGTAAATCTATTTATTTGAATCAAGGAATTTTTTTTCAATATATATGAAAATTTCAAGAATTACTTTAAAAAATACAGATTTTTATAAAGTAATTAATTGGAAGTTAAGTGAATCGCATTTGAAAGTTTATTGTGTCATAAAATGCTAAAATATTCGTTTCGATAAAACTCGAATCTTGGAACAGACGCGCCGTATTCGCGCGCAAACAAAAATGTAGGTCAGCGAACCGAATTAAAATTGCCGAGATTGCTCACCATTAAATCCAGCATGTGGTCCTTTTCCGGCATACATTTCATTAAGAAACATGTCGATGAGATCGCACCCGCTCCCAGGTACGAATTTCGTTTTATGTTCCTCGATCGTTTCCTGAAAAAAAAAAAAAAAAAACGATTTAAAAAATGTTAATACCACGACCAAAGCTAAAATTAACTTTCCTTTTTACTTCTGCGGGCTAATGTCGCTCAAACGGTGACCGACATTCGCTAAAAAAAAAAAAATAAAATAAAACAAAACTTTCTTCGTTTGCTATTAATGATGCGCGATGCATCGTGATTTAATTCAATCGGATTACGCGCGAGAAATAATATATCGCAATTATATTACTAGACGTAAATAAGGACTCGAACATTTTCGGAGTTTTGTTAATTATAGTATGATGATTTTCGTAATCGAGAGTGTGGAAAGGAAAGTGGATATGATATTGGTGACGACTTCGAGAATCTATAATGTATTTAAAAAAAAGGAGCACGCGCTTTTAAAAAAGTTTAAATTCTGGTGATTTGATTGGAGTAAAAAATCATTTTTAATTTTTATTCTGTATTTCTTTTTCATTTATATTTTTTTTTTTTTTTATTTTTATTTCAATTTTTTATTTTTTTTTCTATTTTTTTTAATTCTTTTTGTTTGTTTTTTTTTTAATTTTGATTTTTATCGTTTTTTAATTTCATTTGTATTTAGGGATTACTATCATTTTTGTGCGCCGAATAGAAAAGTAATAAACAAAAATAGTATCAAGTGTATTGCACAAAAAATCTATCCTAGCGACTAAAAAAATAATTTAAAAAATACATTAAGTTCAATTGAAATCGATTCAGCAGAGGCTAAAAACGAATTCAATTAAACCGAAACGAATTCATACGTATTCCTGAATACTATGCAATACATTGACGTTTATAAATTCAGTTCAGTGTTTTAATTTCAATTCTGCATCTGAATCAATGAATAATGTTTCTGTATTAAATTGTATCCATTTCAATCCATCTTAATAAATCCGTCTTAAGAAAAAATTAGGTAACTTGAATTGCACGAAATAATCACTTTTGGATTAATACGAATTGAAAATAGTACATTCATTAATTGAGTATTAATATTGAATTCAAACGTATTGAAAATTATAGAATTTAATTCATATATATTATTTCGGGTCTAAATGCATTGGAATGTATCGAAGCGTAAACATGAATTCGCTTCGTTGTTTTCATTCTCTTGAATTCTATTCAATACACTTTCATTTACTGGCAGTACGTAAGGACGGATTGAAACGAATTAAAATTGATAAGTTCATGAAATTTTATTTAATGATGATAAATTCCATCATTGTTATTCAATTTCATTAGAATTCATGATTGTGATTCAATTTAATTCAATTTAATTCAATTCGAGAATAGTCGAATTTAATCAAGAGATTGAATGAGATTTGATCGTTAATATCATATAAAAAAAATCTTTTAATTGACCTTAAATTCCAATAGAAAGAGATTCAATTTGCAAACATTCATCGTTTACTGGATTGACGAGTAGACAATATCAATAGAAATTAGTACGATGCGTTAGAAAAGAATGAAAGTTGAATTCTCTTTTCCCCTATTCTTGTAATGGAATTGAAAGGAATTGAAACTAATACATTTCATCAAATATTCAATTCTATTCAATTCCATAAAAATCTCGAACAATTCTTAATAAATTACATTCGTGGTATTGCGAATGAGATTAGTTTGTACTCGATAATTAAAATTATCAAAATGGCTGATCCAAATATGGCGGATCAAAAATTAAAAACGCTGTAGCAAATCCTTACAAAATTAGTTACTCGTGGATGTTTGGGGTCGCTGAATACGAATCTGCTGCCGGATTATCAAACTTCAATATGGCTGATACATTATGGCGGATCGAAAATTGAAAATGTTAGTAAAACTTTACAAAAATATATAGTTACAAGGGCTTTATTTTTGCATCCCTTATTTTATAAATCGCAATTTTCTTAAGGAACGGATTCATCCATGATAAAAAACGGTTTAACCTAGATATACTAAAGAAAGAGTGATGAAATTAAAAGTGAAATTATAAACTTTCTTCATTAGTATATGCATTCGATCGCATTATTATTCACGTGCAATCGAACACTCCTACAAATAGTGGCATAAACGATAAAACCGAATTTATATATACGCTTCTGCCATTTTCCGCTAATGAATACGTATATGGATGCATGCATAAGCGATGGGTTTTTGGGTGCATTCGATAATAAATTCGCGTCAGTTTATTAAATATATATAAATATAAAGCGAACCATTAAGATATCCCTGAATTCCTTATTCAGGGTCATGAGAACATTGTAGCCTGAGTACTCGGGAGCGATATGCCTTATCCAAGGGAAAGCAGAGAGGAGTCCGCCACTCATGTCGAAGGCTCTAGCTCGTCGTTCCATCAATTCGATGAAGAACTGCAATCTGTAAAAAAAAATTAACAGGCGTATAATCGATAAAATGCAATTTTTTAAATCGGGATTGCATTGTTGCAATTGCGATAATACGAATTGCAAGGCAGCAGTTACATGGACGTGCGAATTAATTGAGATATCATCTACTAATTACGAGTCATTATTACATAGAATGTGGCGATTCTTTATAGATGTTGATGCAAGTTGAGCATTATGATATTACGAGAACGTGTGAATCTGCGTCGCTTCTATTATAGAGCTTGATTATTTGCGGAACATGGAAAAATGCATATAGACTTTTTAATTTACTTATTTTTTTAATGGTTCTATAAGAAAAATCATTAAAAGCCATGTTTGGGTTTGATAAGTACATTTAACGTTAACGTTTATCAACATTTAATGTTGTTTCCGTCATATTCGATTTGTCGCTCCTTTTTTTAAATTAATCTTTCGTTTTATATTTGTTTCTTTTTTACGTATTCGTCAACGTTGCAAAAAATATTTATCAACTTTTTTACTTATTTGTCAACTTTGATCAACTTACGGCTGTTTCTTTCAACGTTTTTCTGTCGTTATTATATTATCAATCATTTATATTAGTATAAAAATATCCGTGTTTGCTTTCATTGTTATTGCCATTTTTTAAATTTCTTTTTATTATTGTTGTAATTTTTTTAAATTTTTTATTTAAGTTTAAATACGCTTTGATCTACGTATGTTTTGTATTTTTTTATTGTATTATTCATTAACTTTGATACATTTTTTTTCCATTCTTAAATTTATTTCTATTCCATCGGTTTTAATTTTTTTTTTAATAACTTTTACTTTTACTGTTTTTTATTTTCAACTTTTGTTGTCTTCATTATCTTTTCACGCATTTATTAATACCTAATTTTGTTTTTTCCTTTTCTTTTTGTTAGTTTTTGTTTTCGTGGTTTCTTTTTTCTTTTTTGATGATTTTGAAAAACTTTCTTTTAACTGTGAGACATTTTTTCGTTCACAAATTTCTTTGTATTTTTATTTTGTCCAACGCCTTTTGCCGATTTCTGTCAACTTTATTTTATATTTTTTTTTTTCCGATTCTTCGGTTTTGGGAATTTTTTGGTGGAAATCTATTCGACCGATTTTTAAAGTTGACCACTCATTCTCTTCGTCTATTCCTGGACAACATGAAGGTATTTTTTTTA
>JAPYZR010010680.1:0-10131 GCA_030522945.1 Trichopria nigra
CGAAGCGAGCTACGCGCGATAGCGCGCCAGGGGTCCAGGGGGCGGAGCCCCCGGTGGGGTTGGCGGCCGAAGGCCGCAGGGGCGAAGCCCCTAGTTTCTCATTTAAAATGGTCTGCACACTGTACATTGCGTGACTTTAAAATAATCACTTTTAGCATTTCATTTTTATCGATTGCCGATGGAAACTTATGCAGTTTATGCCTTTGTTCCAGGATCAAAACTTTCCAAAATACTGCGGATTATTTTTCTAGAATAGGTCTTCTTTTAGACCATCTCCCGATAGATTGCCATGAAAACGAGCGAATATTCTATAATAATTGAAAGTCAATATATACTGCAAAAACAATAATGGAAACATTTAACTCCAAAATGTCTTATATTGAACCTAATTCTTGGCTGTAGGTAAGATATTACGATTTACATTTACGATGGACATAAAAGACTGGGAATCCAGGTAATTTACTGGTGCTGGGAGTTTTTAAAAATCACCAGGGTGATGTTAAGGATACCAGAAGGTGTATGACAAATGCCAGAGTCCAACCCTATTCAGCTGGATGAACTGGATTCGAGTCTAATCCAGGTTCAACACGCCTGAATTCTTCAACGAGGAATATAAGGTACAGTTCTTCAAAAGAAGAACATAAAAATGGAACGAAACGGAAAATATAACACCAAAAAAATATTGCACTGAGATCCCAGGTAAATGGACGCGTTCCGCGCAATTATTTTGTCATATCAGTGCATCACTTTATTTTTAGTCCTATGTAATATTCGAAACAATTGTTAGTCGTGAATGTCAAACTTTAAACAAGTAAAAAAATATTTTGAACAGTTTATTTTTTTCAGAGTATGAACGAACATACCACTGTTTGACAGCGAACTTTACGACTTCTCGATGCGATATCTCAGGGAGATAGGCAAATCGCACAGTGCTGCGTAAGGTTCAATTAATATAATGAGGCGCGCAAACAAAATGTTTTCGACAATTTCGCGAACGTATATAATAACTCACGTATTAACGATGCGCGAGAAGCTAATGAAAAGCGTTGCCTGAGTCAGTGGCCGGGAAAATTATACGAATTACGCGCGTTAAAAGAGGCGCGCTAATGGGAAGTGCGGTTTGATGAATCTCTCTCCCTCTCCTTTGCCCCCCCCCCCCCTCTCTCTCTCTTTCTCTGTCTCGGTGGCACGGTAATTTGCAAAAATGCGACTTCCGTTCAGATCTCGCTTATATATACGCACTCCTACATTACGCATTGCGATAGGTATATATAGCGCTATTTATGGGGTCCGCGAAAGAGGAAACGCTTGATAATTTCTCGAGCATGTAGCCGCACAATTAAGGTGTAACATTACAAAGTCTGCTCGTAAACATCGTGGGCATGGTAGCGGAACCACCGCGAGCGTTGTTCCGCCCGTCAATTGTTACCAATTGCAGCCAATCAGAGTAATACGTGTCATTACTGCACCGGGAGGCTGCCACCAGTGCATGCCGCGTATCGGTTGCGCCCCTTATTGCGCCACCTTCCGAACTACCCCGCTCGTTTCGTCCTTTATTATACGGCACAAGCTCGTTCGAATCTTCCCGATAACTTTCTCTCAACGAGTCAATAATTAGTCGAAGCTGTCGGAGTCGGCATTCGTACTCGTTTAATAAGGGAAGGCCCCAGTTAGTAACCGGTAACGAGCGAATATATTAGAATAATTCTATAACACGGATTCGTCTTTTGTAAGTTTCTCATCCCCTGGATCATCCCACAGCTGTGGGGTAGCCATGGCGTTGATTATTCTTGCCATGTTTGGTGTTCACGTAAAGTGATGAGCATTAACAAAAGACAATTTTATAACAATAATGTTAGGAAACCACTTATGACACGCGCTAGAAGTACTCTAAGAAATGTGGTGAAAGAACCTAAAAGAGATCTGGTTCAACATTCAGCATCTTGGCTTCGTTTTACTACATTGTAAGCGATATGCCATTACCAGTGTTACCTATGGATAATAACTGGTATTCTTGATCGTGGAATACAACTTTCAATTATTCCGAAAAAAAAAAGACGTTAATGCATAGTTTCCCTTCATTCAACTTTTACTGGCTACCGAGAACGCCCGAACGAAAAAAAGGCGCAAAAAAGACACCAGGAACGTCATAGCGCCCCATATATGAAGATTCGACGTTGTTTCGAGCATTCGTTTTACGGCGCAATTGTTCTTTTATTGTACTTTTCCTCAGCATGGCGAGTAAGTCTATATATGACCGAATTCGTTTAGACCTCACGGGCGTGAAACTTTATAGCACTTGGCGCTTAGCACTTTTACGCGCTTCCACTTTTTCCGTCGTGCTTTCGATTCGTCTCTTTGGAATGGATCGTCGTAAAATGAACGAATTTTTTCCGTGCATTTAAATGTTAAACTATATATAGATCCTCCGTAAAAACCATTTATAGCGAGAGAAGAATTCGCGGCCTTAAACAGTTCGAGGCATCAGCATAAGACTTTGGAACCTCGTGAAAGGAACATGGATTCTCGATAGTCCTTTTGTTTTCTTCCGTCGGAATTTCCATCTTTTGTGCCTTAAAAATGGAAATTGAATTTGTCGACCTCGTTATTGCACCGTAGCTTGTAACGGTAGTATCGATAATGTAGAATGTAAGTATTGTGTACCTTCCATTTCGAAAGCAATATTTGTATTTGTGAATAGGACTTTACGTAGATGTGTATATGTAAAGAGAGAAAGAGAGAGATAGAGAGACATGGAAGGCACCACAAGCACGGATGCGTCATGTAAATATTGATGTTCGATTGAGATAGTGGGTGTCAATCGAAGTCATGTGATTAGCTGGCCTTATTCAATTGAATCAAGACATGAATCGCAAAGGGACACTCGCCAAATAACCATCGAACAGTCTAGTTCTAACTACAATTATCATCAAGACTTGGTTTTTGTGACTCGGTACCTAGTCCGCTGTCGAAGACGTCAACGATGAGATATGAGGCCCTTATTGGCTTTTTCACCGAACACCCGGCGAGCTCTTTGATCTTTGAAAAGTGGATCAACGGGCAAATCTGTCCATTCGTGTTACCTCATCTAAAGCAAAAAACGTCACCAGCATTGGCATTGCCTCTTTCAAAGCAGACTACAAGACGGATACGACGACCACTGTGCGTATAAGTCTCTCTCCTCTTGAAAACATAGGAAATGATCATTAGGGTAAGCGCAAAAAAATACAATGTATAGAATGTGAAAGAATCGTAAGGTATATTTTCTCTGTTCAATATTGTTTGTAACATAAACAATGCAATCATCAAAATATTAAAACGTGGTAATTTAAGAATTCAAATGAAATACTTGAAATACTTGTAATATCATGTACATTAATAAACCAACGGTTATAAGCTCCAGGTACGTATATTTCATTGTGTATAACAACTTTATCTCCTTCTATTACAGGAACTCCATCTAGCGTCAATAATACATAAGGTGTCATCATCATTCTCTCCACTAAAATTGGTCCTAAGGTATCCAATCACAAATACAAACTGGGCTAGCAGTAGGAGTAATACAATAATATTAAGGTTTTTAACGATTTGTATGGTTATTCCAACACGCGTCGATGCGAGGTCAACATGTAAAAGATCCAGCTGCGGAAACTGCTTGCAGGTGATTATAATTGGAAGCCACCTGGATTCACCTGTTCTAACCAGCCGAATGTTTCCAGCAAGATGTGGTTAAAGGAAATTCCATAATTAATCGACGAAAAATAACCAGGTCACCAATGATTACTGAAGGTTGCTACAACATTTTATAATCTCCTGCATTCTACTGTTGCAGCGTAACGACGCGCTGTTAATTGCTATTCTATTGGATGGTAGTAATTAGAAAGACATAGCTATTTGAATCGTGACGGATGAAATAGAAATAGAAAGAGTTATACGCGAATTTTAAAAGAAAAACCACGGTATAAGGCTGGGTGCAATAAGGAATCGCCAGCGGAAAAGAAGAAGCTCGCTAATGATAATGAAAAGAGCGTCCGAGCGAAGTGCGCCACGAATTTCCAATAAAAGTCGAGCCGGATAAATACACGTTTACTTAAAATAAATATCAAATAACTCAATAATTACAACGAACCGCGGGGAAAATGAAGATGCCACAATCCGGAGTGATGATTGTATAGGATTCGCTGCTCTTTGAGTCGCTCGGCGCCACCGACGCAGCGGTGCAGACGCCGCCGCCGCTGATGCCGATGGTCGCATCGTGTCGGATGCGTCCTTTTGTTTCATTCCGAGCGGCAATTTTAATATTATCCCTCCGAATTATTGCCGAGGCTGCGCTCAGCACGGTGGAACCTACCGAACTCCGGTTCCCATACCCACACGCGCAACGGTCCAGATACTATATATACAGGCAAATTAGACTCTGATAATCGAGGCTCGAATTCGGAGCGGAGCACTTTCTCCCAAGTTCGAATTACGTGTACGGGTCCCTGAGCTGAATTCGAAATCGCGCAGGGGCGAGCATTGCGCGAATTCGCCGCTTTATCACTTCAGGCGAGAAACTGGAGATAATATTAATGGAAACGCGAGGGAATATTTAATCGAGTCGCTATAACGAAAATGAGGTTAACGGCCATAGAGGCAAAGTTGCCAATTTTTACCGAATGAATTTTCATCGATACTTTTTAGTAATTTCTGAAGAATAGTCGCGGTTTTTATTTACTTAAGAAAGATGTGATTTACATTTTCGATAAATTTAGGTTATTAGGATATTTCCAAACATTAGTAGTGGATGAACTGCGACTTTTTAACTCGATATGAGTTTATGTGATTAATATAGATGGCTATTCAATGTATATATGTTGATATGCTGTTAATGGTGTCCTTGTGACTTGTATGTATATGGCGACTTTATATGTAGGTTTCTATTCATGAAAAGGTTTTTTTTTGGAATTTCTTGAATAATCGTCACCCGATAAATGAATAAACGTTCATCATCCAACTATTTAGCGTGGCGAAGGATCCCAGCATTCGCAAATGGATAAAAAATTAAATGTAATGAAATGCATTCATTTTAAGAGTCATTGAATATATACTTTGGGAAAAACGAATCCATATTATTTATGCGCAATACATTTCTATTTCTTCATACGAATGGAAAATTTGATTTTTTTGTTAATCTACATACGCGAATACGTGTCTGATTCATGCAGACTGTATGCATTCCTATTTGTTATTACTAATTAGCAACTGTAAATTTGAATCCATGTGAATCCAAATATGACAATCCTAAATAAGTGAGCCATTAATGCGTTTCTATATGGATTATTGAATACATTTATATTTCAATCAATATTTGAATCCAAAGATAATATTCTCGATAAAATGTCCCGTTGATACATTATTTCAATCCATATTTCTGAATAAGGAAATTTGTATTTCATCGAATTTGAATCGAAAAATATCATTATCGAAAAAGTGATCTATTAATGCGTTTCAATCAAAATTTCTGAATAAGAAAATGTATTTCTATTAATCTGAATCGAAAATAAGTTTTCCCAATAAAATATGACATTAATACACTGTAATTGAAACTTTTGTGTATAAAAACTTTTGTTTGAATCCATCGGAATGATAAAATAGATTTCTTAGTATAGTTTTGTAATATCTTTGTAATTTTCGGTGCAATATGTATAGTATTGTATAAGTTTCCTTATGAGTAAGCAACATATAGTTTCCACTAAAAGAAAATTTATAACGATTTATATTACAATTTTCAATTTTTCATTAATTAATTATACAAAATTCAGTACCAACCTGAATACCGAAAGTAGAACAGCGAAATTTTCGATTGTTGAATACAGTTATTTCTATGTAAAGCAACTATATAGTAAAATAGATTCTAATAGTTAACATTATTTTTAAATATGCAGTATTCGTCTGTAAAAAAAAAAATCAAAAGATTCATCCTTATACATATAAAAATGTTTACAATATCAAATTTAATACTTGTAAAATAAAATGAGAAATTTTTTATGTCAACTGGAATATTTCGATTCTAAGTTTATATAATTATGCGTATACCAACAATTTAGAATTGTACACGAGACGATTTTTTAAAGTAATTCTCATATTCTAAACATCTATTGATAATTGATCAAAAATGGAGGAAACTATAGTATAGTTTCAAGTATAAGATATATCTTTTGTGTTCTTAAAAGTTGGATCAGTATTTTGTCTCCCATTAAACGTCTAATCGATCGATTAAAGAACACCAACGACCTTTCGATTCGGTATTTTTGTCGGAGTAGTTTGAATTTTCATTTTTTATAATTGTTCAAAAATTGAGAAAACTGCAATAGTTTGAAGTTTGATGCAATATGTTTTTTTTCTAAAAGTTGGATCAGTATATTTCTTCTCCCATTTCTACATTCTATTATACATATATTCCAAAATCTAATCAGTTCTGCGTACAGCTCCAGCGTATCCAAAAACAGATTACAGAAGAAATTCTTTTAACAACCCCAGCGTTAACAACCCCAGGTAGAAATTAATCGTGGCATTCCGTTTTATTCTAAATGCCCTATATCGGAAAACCATTATAAAATCTGTACGAGAAAATCTCTCGATTCTGTCCAGATTTTATGTAGAAAATCTAGAAATTTGATAGTGAAAATTAGTTAGATAAAATGTGAATTCTGCCTAGTTTCTATATCGGTTTTGTCTAGAAAATACTACTGATATGATTATTTTTATAGCAAATTTTTTTTAGGTTAAAATAAAATAGCTTTGCCTAGATGAGAACTAGACAGATTCTGTTTAGATCATGGACATAAATTGTTATCATGGCCCCATATACATTAAGCGTCTACCTGTGGATATTGGGGCTACATAGTTTTCCAGTCTAGAACCAGTAATTACATTTTTTAATTCCAACAATATATATATATATATATATATATATATAGTATCTGGACTAAAGCTTCAGTTAAAAAGTCTATGTAATCAATTGAATAAAACTACATACCTTTTAGGAAACTGAAAACGAGTTTCCACGTACAACGCTATATCGGGAGTATTGGAAGCACGTGCAACATAAACCCCATCAATCTCCATTATCGTTATTAAAGAAGACAATTGAATACAATATATACATGTATATAAAGTAAAAGGTCGACGAGTCATGGAGGCGGGCACGCACTTATGAATTCCAAGTGCGCATCTACATCAGCTTCGACGCGTGATGATCCAGGATGCCGCATTCGGATGCATGAACAGATATCACGTCGAGTGTGGTGCGTATATATAACGCATCCAAATGTATACGGCTGGAGTTATCGCGTTGTTGTAGCTTGTAATGACAGCCCGCTGCGAGATATAACTTGTAGCCGTGACGTGCAGCAACACTTCATAAACATAAGCCCTCGTCATGGTGCAGGGGATGGTCCGCGATACGGTCTTGACGGCCTCTCGACCAATTCGATCAGGATCGCTTTCAGGCAACCTGTAAAATGGATGTTGCGTATTGTTTGTTTCCATAAAAAATTTTGTCAATTATCCGATTAGTAATCGATGCAGTTGATGGAAACTGAATTATGGATTGCTTTCAATAAACAATCGATTTACTGCTATACTCATTTCATTCGTAAGACATGCGTATTGTAGAATAATCATCTGCATGCAATGTAAGGTTTTGTTATCATTAAATCCGTAATAATGGAAATTTATTAATTTTTTTTTTGGGTCATTATGTTTCGAAGAATATTTCATCTTTGTACGTTTGCGTCTCCTCTACGTCCATACAGCAGTGTTCTAACGTCTGAAACAAAGTCTAAGTAATGTGATTAATCCTAAATTGTCTACTTTAATGTAGCTGATTGTGATCCACATATTTCGTACAGACAAATTGAGTGCATATGGCATTCTTAAATTTTAAAAAAATAGAAATATAAACATATTTCTAGAGTGTTTCTAAAAGAATTTTAATGATCCATATTTTAACAATCTCTATTAAAAAATACACTTTCGAGATGTTTATAGCGAAAACCCAGGTAAAAAAACAAAACGTCACTTGCAAAGTGTTTCGCTGTAATGCTATCGAGATTATCGAAGATGTATAGTGTATTCAATATATAATAATATACTCAAAGCACATATAATATTATTAACATTATGTTATTATTATTATTATTAATTCGAGTCATCGAATTCGGAATTACACAAAATCTTAATCTTTTGCACTGAAAAAAGTAGTGTTCTGTCCATCACCTACTATAGTTGATACAACCATTCTCCTGATGGAGAATACGCTCATTTCTATAAGTGATAATGGTATATAGTATGCGGGTGCTCCAACAATATTTTTCAAATTTACAGGTTGTTTTTAATTTTCGTTCACTTTAAATTATTTTTGTAGTTTTAGGTGTAATCTTAAAAATTGTTCTTACATGTTCAAAATGGAGCAAAATATATTTATTTTAACAAACACTTATCAATGAGGGCATCACTAGTTTAAGTATAAAAGTTAGTTGGAATTTTCTTGATTTTCTTTAAAATATACGTTTACTTGAAATTGTATTACAATTTACACAAAATTCGTACAAAAAATTAGAAAAACTCGATTACCAGCGCAGCAAATAATATTACAGTAATATTGCAGTAAAATTACAATATAACAGTAATATTGCAGTGATATATTGCAGTTATATTGCAGCAATGTGAATGTAATATGAAATGTCCACGAAAATTCATTTCGGCAATATTACTGTGATATTACCGTAAATATTTTCGTAAGATAACAATGTCACTGCAATATAAAATTTCTAGAAAAATTAATCCCTCATGGTACGTGCAGGTCCCAGGATGATTATATGAACCTTTATATTGTAAATGTTTAATATCATACAGAGCTTAAGGAAGATTCAATAAATTTTTATTTCCTTTTTTCCTATAATTAAATATTTATTTTAATTCACTTTCGATGTATGATTATATCAATACATCGAAATTATATCAATGCATAGCTGATATATTAATTGATGTAAGGAAATGTATGTCAATTTTCATCCAAATCGATTTAGACCCAACCCAAATGTCGTAGAATATCCCCCGTAGAATTCTGGGGGCATTCAGTGCTACATGGGGAATTGAGCGAGAATTCGTGAGAATAAAAATGTACGTAATCCTAAAACTGTATTATTTGAAACTATATATAACTACGAAAAATTTTGCTTTATATATGCGGATTTTATCTAATACAGTAGTGGTCTCTATCGATAACGTTGAAAACTAACAAGTGTTCTATTGTAAAATATGTTTATATTTCGTCCCATACAATTTTTTGTAATATTACTGTGATATTACTGTAATACATCCATAATATTGGCTGAAATATATTTACTTTATATTACATAGTGACTTCACCGTAATATTAGATTATGCTGTATTACCGTGACCTAACGTCGTAAGGCCACTGTAATATTATGGCGTAGTCACCGTATAATGTTATAGAAACGTTATACAGTGATCTTACAATATTTCTGTAACATATTACTTTTATAATCTTTGACATTGGGATATTTTATTCATCCAAAAAAAATATTTATAAATATCATTCTATTTCTCATACTCTTTTATTTGATAAAATAATTCTCTTCTATATACCGTTTCAGTATTGATTGCTCCCTAAATTTCTTGGAGTGAAATTTCACTCTACAACGAGTGATAATTGAGTACCTCTTATAAATGTGTGAAATTTTCACTCTGGAGTGTAAATTCTTCGACTCACTCCAATGTAAAGTGAAATTTCACTTCAGAGTGTGTGAATTGTCACTCTTAAAGAGTGAAAATTCACTCTTTCGAAGTGTGGCTGAAGAGGCTTTAAGAGTGAAATTTCACTCAATGAAATCTAGAGAGTGGAGTAGTATTATTATCATTACATTCTTCTTAAAATTAATGTACGTAAGTTGAAACAAAATACAGTTATAACTAGGGGCTTCGCCCCTGCGGCCTCCGGCCGCCAACCCCACCAAGGGGCTTTGCCCCCTGGACCCCCGGCTCGCTTCGCTCGCAAGATTGTCTTGATTCGGCCCTTCGGCCCTCAATAATTCAATATACTTCGCGACTGCGGCCTACGGC
>JAPYZR010010691.1:0-12334 GCA_030522945.1 Trichopria nigra
GAGATAGTACATGTTCACTACTAGCATAATGATGGTATCATGTAACATATTTTTTTTTACCATCAGTTCTTTACAATCTATTTCTCTGCGTGTATATATCAGAATGAATTTCCATTTTTTTTTTCGCAATACCATATTTGTACAAATTGTAAAATACCTTGGCAGAAATTGTTCTTGATTTTTTTACTTTTTTCATTTGTAAAAAGCTATATTTTGTGTTTGTTGTCCCTGACAAATCAACGCAAATTTATCTATTCGTGAAAATTGATACATTTAATCAGACTTCACGAGATAAATCAGTTAGCGCGGGAGGCCTGATGCTGGTTCTCGAGCTAGTCGTAATTGAAGAAGAGGTTGGCCTTTTGGCAAAAAACGATCGAATTTCACGGGCCTTGAGCTGCGGCGTAGGGAGCCGTAACGACGCGGAGCCTAGACGAAAAGTGGTCAAATACTCAGTGTGCACCTGCTATCCCCGCAGACGTGTAGGCGATCTCGTTGTGTCGTTGTTGTATTGCTGAAAGCCCGCAGCCGACGCGTTTCTCACGAATGTAATGACCCTCTCCTTTCTTCATCGTCGCTCTCCACTCTCTCACGTTATATTGCCGAGGACGGGCGGCAATTAAGCGCGAAACCCCTTGCTATAGCGGCGGGGTGGTGGCGAGAAGGAGGGCATAGTCAGGTACTTTTCCTAGGCGCTTTAATGTTTCCGGCTGAAATCGACGCGAGAGCCTCCTTAATTGTCAGCCGCTGGCTGGGGCGCTCTTCTTAACCTCGGCACTGGAAAACTCCTTTACCGTCTCGTAAACTCGTTATTCTTTCGCTGGGGTTTTATTAGGTTGCGATTAATGGCATGCTTTTTATCACGAAACCTCTAAGTAATCCCGGGTGTATCGCGCCGGATTAAATATTATCATTGCATTTAATATTTATGAATTTTCGATTAAATTTCGCCCTCTCTCTTTTTATGCACTGTCGAGGATTCGTCCCCCCCTCCTAACCCTTTCCCCCTCGCGTCGTCGTTTATCACTGTTCGATACCGTTAGCTTTGAAACATTACATCCAATGCTTATTACCGTTTATCATCCGGTTCGCGTTGATATCCTCGCGGCTATCGTTACATACGTCTATTGTTGCGGATATACTCTGAAATTACGTAATTGAACCTTCTCTCCCTCGCTGAAGGTAATATATACGCCAGTACACTTACCAGAGAAGAATTTCATAAAATTTAATGGCGCTATCAATTGCGTCACAATGAACGGTGAAAATGTTCAGCTAAGGGGATGCCCCAGTAAACTTTTTACCGACATTCCTTCTATAGGAGAACTTCTCGACGATTGTTCATTAAGAGGCTACTAAACCGATTGCGTCGATAAAGACATTCCCTTACACGGCAAATGTAAATGAAAATACTTTTTTTCTGATTCAGGGAAAGATACGTGGTGGTGTGGTATAATCGATTTTTAAGCCTTTTCAACAAATTTTAAGGTTAGATTTTACAGATAATGTAAAATTGTCTAGTTTATCATCGTAATTATGAAACACGTTTGCAGACATTCCGTATATATTTCGCAGACACTTTTTTCTTAAGTACAATTTGTAGACGTACTGTCCAATGTTTGGCTAATATTTTTAAATGCTTTTAAGAGGTCTCGAGCGTTGCGAAGCACTCTAAAGTGAAGCGAGTGAAGAAGGCCAAAAAAAAGAAACGAGTAAACTTTGCGCTACGTTTTCTTGAATCTTCGGACCTTCTTCAACAAAGTTCTTATTAGAAATGGATCCCTTATCCCCTCGAGATACCGGTTGACGAAATATTATAAATGTTTACCGTCTGGATTTACTATGATTAGGGATCGTTCAAACTTAGTTGTACAGCTTAGGGTTGTATAGGAATTATCAATTAATTATTTTGGTTGTTTCGAAACTATTAGACGACTCCCTATCATCTTATCTCGTACGGAATCACAAGGGATAATCGACTCATTCATAAAGCGAGATTTAACTTCTTGGATTCTTAAAAAATTCTGAATACATAAGAAAGCAATCTATTATATTTTCCCCCCTCTCAATGCTTTCTTAATTGTTCCACATCGCTTGAGGACCGTTAATACCGATAACCCTATATGTCCGCTTTATTCAAGTTTCTGAGCAGTACATTTTTGGCATTTAAGCAAAATTTACACAATTATTATTTTACTACAAGCAGTGCGAGATGTAAGGAAACAAACATGAAATGCACATAAGCTTTTCTTCAAGCGACTAAATATAGGTGCTTCCATTTTTGTACTCATTCTGTTAACTCCACATTATGCTGGTTAAGCATTAAATGAAATTTATCAGGATGGCTATTTATTTCTGATGATCCTCCATTATAATTCCGTTAAATCTAAATATAATCCTAATGGAATTGACATTTTTCTTCAGTATATATTATATTAAATTTGATGACGCCTTACCCACATTCGAATTAAAAAAATAGATTTTCCTGACGTTCGCATCGTTCAAGTTAAACGAAAAAATTTGAAAAAGCAAATTTTTCTTTTTTTTTTTAATTACGATGAATTTCGAACTTTTGAGTATAGCAGAGGTGCGTATAGATAGCGAATATGTGATTGACATGAGGGTATTATTACGAAACTTCTAAACCACAGTATTTTTAACGTTTTGATTGCAACGAATTGTTTTTTATTGTCAATTTTTTGATAACAATTTTAGGAGCACGTCAATGGACTACGTTTTATTCATATAGCGTGATTCTTATCAGCAATATAAACAAATACTATTTGAAGACAAGTTACCGCGCAGCAGTTGCGCGTTTCCAGCAATCAATTTAAAACCTTATAGAAATGAACGTAATATGCAGGACAGGTCAAGAAAATGAAGTTAAGAAAGAAACTTCGGTGAAGTTCCCGAAGAAATTTTAATCGTGAACGTAAACATTAATTTCTGTCATTATTTAAAGTCACGAAAATAACTTATGTGTGTCATCGTGATAAATTGTTAAATAACCTTATACCGCTTTGATGCGAGGGAAATAAAATTAACAATTACTTTCGTATAATTACGAAAAAGTAAGCGACAAGAGTTTCGCACGCTAAATACTGCGTAAGACGCAGCCTGCTGCTTGACTACAATTAATTTGATTAGATCACATAATTGTCTGTGCTTCATTATTGCATATGAAAATTACATTACCCTGTTCTATTTTTTTTTTATCCAATGTCTTCTTATGTAATGTGAATTTTCTTATTCATATTTGATGATATACTGATGTTATTATAGATTTTCACCGATGTACATATATAGTTCTGGATATAAAATCATTCAAGAAATTAAGCTACAAATATTATAGTCATCTTTAAAATTTTATTACCATCTGAAACTTTGTAAAAATGACGCTTAATTATCAACACAAGTCAATACTTGTCAAATATTGTACGCCGAAAAACCATCATTATAGCAATCATAATGTAATCACCACCATTAAGTTAGACTGGTGAAACTGCGGTGATCCTCGGTAAAAATTCGAATGAACGAAGGATGTTCGGGGGTCCAAATCTTACTTTAAAAAACAATAGAGTGCAACATAACCGTGACTTGAATCCACGTACATTTTTACTTTTACTAGGTGTGGTATTCCTTATCAGTCTCATTGAAAGTAACGGCCGCCAAGAATTGAGACATCTATCGAGCTGCCCATCCATTTCATACGCCAATTCCCTGGCTGATAGTCGTAGGATAATCGACTGACGTACACTTTACATTACAGTAGTGCATTTCAGGATAAATACCAGCAAATTGTGTCAGCAGCGCGCTAATCGCAGGCGTTACCTTATTACTATCTGCAGATATAGATTCTAATAATCTGGCGATTGCGGTTGGGCTGGTCGTCGTTTCTGTATATTATGCAGATACGGAGGAAGGGGGTGAGAGGAGGATCAGCGGCAGGGGGTAGGGCAAGGACGAGAGGACTTTGTCATCTCTTGGCCGGGCGTCACGCGATATTCGAGCGAGCCATAATGTCGGCCGTAATACACGGTCCCCGGCAGAGCGTGTATAGGAAGACTATCCCATAAATAACATATGCTCGTACCGCATATAGTAATCCCCCGCGAATACACGGTCGCACGAGACAGCCGCGTCAGAGATGTGACAGCGTGCCCGAACGATCTTTATCAAAAGTGCCGCACGCCACCAGCCAAGACACCGTGTGCCGGAACACAATGGTGCGAAAATGTCATTACGAAGATGACACGTTCTGTCGAGCGATTTTTAATATATCGCAGCGTCGTCGCGTCGTCCTCGGCGTCGAGTCGCTCCTTTTCCGTTCAAAATTCCAAAAACTAGATTTTATCCTCGTCGTAAGATATTTCACGTCGCGACCGAATCGGAGTCGGCAAAATAGACTTTGGCCCATCTCTTCTCTTCCGCACTGTATCAACTACATTTATATATTTCCTTCGTCGGGGAAGCAAAATTAGCCGTGTAGCAGGAGCTGTCGGCGGGGACGAGAACAGTCCACGGAATGCGATAAGATTTCGTTCGTCATTTTCTTTCTCTTCTTCAGGGCTCTTATCGCTTCGTTCGCGCAACTCGAGTCGTCTTGAGGTGGATAAACATCCGAGCAATTTCACGCACGAGGCGGACAGAGAGAGATCTTGCAGGGGACAGCGATGGAAGGCGCTTATCTCGGCGCGTGCTTCCATCCTTGTGCCGACGTGTTTGCTTTCACATATATACATCGAGAATCGACGCGTACATGTGTGTAAATGCCTCAGGCCTCGGTGTCGCTTTCGCTTATACATAGATGGATCATCAGTTTTATATAGATATAACACTTGCGAGAGGCGGCGGCGAGCAACGGGAATTGTTTTAACCACTGCCGATATGGCGCTGATCGTCCCTCCGTATGACCTGTCGATTCTAAAGAGCCGTTGTAGAATGAAAATGGCCAAAATTCCTATCGCCAATTTAAATGCGTGCATCAGTTTATCCGCGAGAAGCGATCGATCGCAATTGCATATTGTATGCAAATTTCCCGCCATAAGACTCGACCCTTTGAGACTATAACTGAACTTGGCACGCGAATTAAAGAATCTGAAAATGCGCCCCGTGAGTCGCCCTCATCGCTGCGGGATGCGGCCCTACATCTCGGCTCTATACGTGATATGCAGGGATATATATATATATATATATATATATATATATATATGTATATACGTATAGGCAGTGGTGCACGTAAGAGAGTATTAGGTGAGTTCGCCGCGAGGTATTATCGAACTGACGGTCTCATTAAATTTGTTCTGCACCGATGGCTACGAATATACTTATTCTCTCCGTTATACGCGCGTATATATCCGCCATGGTCGCGATATCATGCCAAAAGCCAAGTTTACGACAGTTGTGTTATTTATCTCATTCTTTCGGGAGAGCATATTTCGAGAGCGCGTTATGCCATGATTTCTTCGGATGATATGCCGCATGTGCGTTCTTTCGCAAAGGGATATTTTGTGCATGTTTTGAGTCAATTTTATGAATTGAATTCAGCCACACTTTCAAAATGCAGTCAGTATCCACGAAAACAATAATAAAGCTGAGATCTATGTCACCGATTTTAATGAAAATTAAGTATTTGAAGGATATATAGGCATTAAAATGACAATTTTTCAAATTCGTAAATTTTTCACTTTTTCGAGACAGAGATTTCAACAATGGAGTACCAATTCTTCGATTCACTATCCTTCTTGAGTGAAATGTCGTGTTAGAGTGATGATTACAAAATTCACTCCAAGAAAGTTAGCGGCTAAGTATATGTATATATTAGCCTTTAATTTGCGGGGAAAGAAACAATTGAATAATAAGCTACACGTATCTTGTTATCTTAGCAGTTTAAATTTTAGCCCGAAGATGAGAAGCAAAAGTAGAACGCAAGCGTTAATCGTCAAACTTTCATGAGAAAGTTGGCTATATTGGTTTTACGATTTTGACACGTTAGTATATATGGTTAATCTGATACATTTACATTTTGGAAGTGGTACGGAACAAAATGGATGCCTGCGCGATTTTGAACGACATTATTGTTTATGTATATATTAACACTTTGGAAACAAAAAATTGGTGCCACAATTTCTAATGTAAAATTTTGTGCTCTATCAGATTTATAATAATTCGATGAGTTAATAAATTTTTATTGGCCACATTCGATCCCATATTTTGGAATTCCTTTGCTTTTTCGCGTATGCGTTTAAAGAATAAACAAAATAAACGAACGAGAGATATGAGCAGCGTGCGTGGGGTCTTTTATCAATACATTAAGCACTTGTCATATTCCCTATCTACCAGACAGTGATCGCTAAATCGTTTATATTTGTATAGCATCTTTTATATATGGATCAAATTTGGAACGCTCTTGTTTCGACCTATTGCCTATATAACCTACATTTATAGAAGCTTGATAATTTATGTTTATTTACTTGTATATATATATATATGAAACATTTGCTAATTCCAGTTATACGATATTACATATTTTATATATTACGCCAAATAATTTATTGAAAGTTATGTACGCCCTGGTAGAAATGAAAACATTTCTTAGCCAATTCTTAGACAATTCAGATATTTACCATGTTAAAGGCATAGGAGAAATGGACAGTGTAAGAAAAAAATAATTATGTACGATTGTAAGGATACTAAAATATTTCTGAAGTAAATTTCGCAATACTTTCCGTTATACATATCTATTTGTCCAACGAAATCCAACGAAAAGCTGTGTTTTGTTGGATTAATGTCACAGAGCAACAGCATTATTCAGTATAGTGTAGTTGTTACTGATTTATATTAACTGACTTCGTAATTTCGTTTCCGTCATTTATTTGGACGTATCCAATACAAATTGTGGAAATAATTTTGAACTTAAAGTGAAAAGCGATTTTATATAATGATTCATCTTCAATTCTAGGTGCATTATTGTATCGATCTATATTCAGAATATCAAACGTCGTAAACATAATGAATTAGTATAAAAAATTATATACATATACAATTTAGAAAATACAATTCAGAAAATACAATTTATAATTCCCTCGACAAACCTCTTTTATTGTCTTTCAAACTTCGAAAATTCCGTCATTTAATTATTTAATTCCTTATTATTATTTATATTGAATCTAACATTAAAAAAACTACTCGCATAAACGAGAGCAATGAAAGACACAGGAAAGGAGCAAATTTAAAAGCATTGTAATTTTTGTCCCGAAGTAGCAGAAAAACACGTTATTCGACATTCGATCCCGACATTCCGAGCATTTCAATATATTATCGGCGCCATCAATTTTGTCCGACGTTACTTTACGTTAAAACATTCCTATATACAAAATACAAACTCAAATTTTACGCCGATGATGTCTGAGAAATGTCCCTTTCATATATTAACGAATTTCAAACTATAAAAATTCTATTCTGTTCATTATTTACTAATTGAAATTAAAATCGTATTAATATGCTGAGTGCTACGAGTAGGAACTTTTTTTAGTAGAAATAAAATAAAGAATTATTTACATAGTGCCCAAAAAGAGATTTAAATTACTTTAAATAAAAAGAGATAAAATTAAATTGCTAGACATACTAGACCTACGTACACACACATAATTTATATAGGATACTTATCAAACAAATGGGTGTAGGACATCCAGCACGTGAATTTTGCAACTTACCTAAAACATAAAATAAATTCACATTAATTATACGTTACATAAATTACATGTCAAATATAGTACATTACATATTTTAAATTTGTTAATTTTTTATTTTTTATTTTTTTTTATTTGATAATAATTCTACATTTTTTGGATATTTCGAGGTGATGTCAAGAATAATAACAAAAACAAAAACGCTAACAACATAATTTATCAAAGAACAAATTACATTTTCTACAGTCTCTAGATACCCTGGTGTACAAATGGTGTCCGAATGCACGCTTAAGTCGTCACGGTTCAATAGAAGTAAAGTGTCTTTTAAGCGAATCATACGTGTTAATTGAGTGTGAATTTCGGCATTTTGATTTGCCCTAGGGTATAAAGGTGTGTGTATTCTGAAACATATATAGAAGATGATATATCTATATATAAGACATGTGCCTGAAATTATATATAGGCATCCCGTTGAAAAGTATCCCCGTAAAACATCTTCTAATGTGCGTGTACATGATCGCACAAAAACTTATTACTGTTAACAACTATTTGAACATTTGAAAACGTGCATTTTTTATGTCTATATATACGTAACCATGAAACGCGGTATTCTTTACATATTGAGAGCCCAAGGCATTTTTCACGACATAACATAAAGTTGAAGACCATCGATGGATCCATCTTATTTAATCTCGAATACGCAATAGAATTACATTTTCCCAACATTACAATTTATTATTCTTTTCAAGGAAGATATAGGTTTTAAGGAGAGTGTATAGAATTTAAGGAGGAAAAAGTAAATTATAAATGTACGTTGTTAAAACAATGATTTTTACTCCATTTGAATTTTTTTTAGAAACACAATAACAATAATCCTACCTCTCATCAACAATAATATATAGCATTAAATATAAGTATTTTTTTCAAGTCCAGATTTTCACAGACGGACTATCATTAACACCTACAATTATTCAAAACTACCGTCACACCGCACCTTAGAATTTCAAATCACCTGCTGTTGCCAGTAACAACATTCGTATACAATAATAATATTACACATGCTAATATTATTCATCGTAATTTCTATCCCCATGAGAATATTCGGCGCTATACACGAATGTATTTCTGTAATTACTAAAGGCAAGCTCACGTTCAATCGAGCACTTTAGTTTCTTATAACGAACATCAACTTTTAACGAGTATCTACATATATATCTTGAAAAAAAAAGTGTTCAAACAATTTTTAAAAACCGTTTCCCTGAGAAAAAGTTTCGTAAACTTTGCTGGCAGCGTACAATGGCGAAGGATATCATATCAGTTATGCGCGAATCACATATATATACGTACGAGGCGTAACGTCCGACTGCCACTATACTACCATAATACCGTAAACCGTAAACCGTGTAAACGTCATTGTCCTTGAGAAACTTGAACCTTCAGACGACTGTATTCTAAAAGGATCAATGGCTCCGTTCTAAAACCCGGGATACAAATTGGCAATCGCGCATGGAGAATTTCACCCGAGAAACTTCATCGTTGGATATACGTGTTCTGTGCTACATGTATATACGCATATACGCATGCACAGGATGTATTATATATATATATATATATATATATATATATATATATACCTATATATATATACCTCCGGTGAATATAATATCATTGTTCAAGTATATGTGGAATACACGCGGGAGAGACGGCGACTTTACGGGCCAACAAGTCGCGCGAGAGTCCGTCAGTGTGTGACACGGGGAGGGCAAGAGTGTATGACGTCACTCGACTCATTCTCCAGCTCCGACAACCATCGGGGAGTACGTATGTGTACACATACCTGAGTCAGCCGAAAGCTTCCATGAAGGCGATTGCGTCACTATGCAGCGTCTTATCGCGCGCGCGCGCGCCCGCAAACACACACACACACACACTACCTACATAAGTACTCACCTTTTTTTACGCATACGTTTACGCACTTCCTCTCATCTCTTACACATTCTCCATATATATACGATTATATGGCCGGCGAGTGAATCATGCGAGAAAAATGTCGCTGCACATTGACTCACTTTTGTTTCATTCATTATTAATCGTTTTTTACACCTCGAGAAACCAGTTCCTGGAAGAAAAAAAAAATCCGAAAAAGCAGAGACGCAGAATCGAAAACAGAAAGACACCAGATGCGGTTGCAATATACGCAGCGACGATAATGGTACGTTGCATTGAAAAGGACGAGTTTGACCAAAGTAATTAACGCGTTCCAGTATATAGTCGAGCGTGCGCAGCGTACGTATATACCAGCGAAGGTGAACGAGACGTGTCAGCGTCGAGCCGCATTAAACGGCCGAGTCTTGCGAGTTAGAAATCGGCCTTCCATTGCTGCACAAAGAAAATGCTTTGTGCATATATACATATATATATACGTACATACATATGTCCGAGTCTTTTCGCTAGTGCGTGTTCATAGGTGTATCGTTGAAGCGACGTATTCGCATGATAACGTATCGTGTGCGTAGCCACCATGTATCGTGGGCATGTACCGCATATATATACGCTACTGAAACCCTGCATCTGATTATATTCATTTATTATTTCTCGCTCAGCAAACTTCATTTGGATCCAGCACGCGGTGGCGGCTTTTCGAATTTCGACGTGAGATTAATTTTTTTTTTTTTTTTTCATCTTCATGCTATATATGTTTTGGTCGCTCGCCGACGCATTTCATGCAGAAATTAGTTTCAGTCTTCATGCGGCTTTTCGCGCATATACGATATTTCGACGTGTGTAATCCCCGATGTCCCTTTTAAAAAGCTCTTTATCCGGGACCAAGTATCCCGACAAAGAAATTCTACGCCGCGGATTATTAATTGCGATTCTAACGGAAGGTGTACATACAATCACCTCGAACTGGCGTTCCAGCTCTAATTTTTCAAATCGCATTGTTCGCCTGTAATTTCAAAATTGGCTATCTAATGACGACTATGTGAGTGCGACAATATCCGCTATGTAGTCCAATTAAAGTGCCGTACGTGTGGTGTTGTTTAAAGTACGGCGCGTTATCCGCGACTTATTTACCGTATATACATTTGATCTAATTATGCGCCTAATTAAAACGCGTAAAACGAATAACGAACGACGGCGGCAAATATTCCGTTTGCGTAATGCAGTGGCGCCGTTGAAGGGTTCGTTGTGTAAACTTTTCACGTGTATCGAAGGGTCATTTTTTTGGTTTGGCTCGTTCAACGGCATCTTCGCGGAATTTCAATTACAAGATCTCGGTTCAAGTTCATCCACGAGAGTTCAAATTAGCCGAAATTCTATTAATTATAATAAGGACATTTTACAAAACTGACGTACAGAAATGTTTGCATTATTCAATCAATATAGATGAGACATAGCTAAATTCAATACAAGTCATTCGACATATATTTTTATAATTATAATTGAAAGGATGCTATTCAGTAAAAGTTTACTTAATTGAATTAGTAAGTTGATGATGTTATTAATTTAACAAAGACTTCCTATTTCATGATAGTTCCAAGAACTTTGATGACTTTCCCGTTAGTGAAAGAGATTTTACCAAGTTTTTACCGTTACAAATTTGGAGAGAATGGATTGACGTAAGCGACGTCCTAGATTGATACATTATAATATAAGAATACGATTTTATATTTAGTTATATATAATTGCACTATTTTTAAACAATCTTTTAATTTTGACTTCAAATTACGTTTATAACTAATTTCGGAATTTTTGTAAACTAATTTAACAGCTACCAATCAGACAAAACCAAATTTTTCATTCATCATTAATCGAAAAGCTGCGAGGATATATACATTATTTTTTGTTAATTTTTCAGTATACATATTTCAGCCTTATATTTTAAGCTAAGCTACTTCATAACATTTATATATATATATATATACGACTTTCATATACTTTACCCTTTTAAACTTTTTTACACGTTTTAAAAACGTTCGATTATCAAATCTAAATCGACTATCAAATCTAAATGGTTACAATTAAATCAACTAATCTTCATGTTGGTAAACTAATTTACTAAAATGCTAATTGATTAGTAACAATTGTATCAACTTTATAACAAGTAAATACTTCGGATCGACGAAGAAGAATACCACTAATAAATGTTTTAAAATATCGTAAAATTGCAATAATGTTGTGCAGATTTATTCGAAATTCAGCAATATTTATTATAATCATTCAAATTTTGCGAACATACTCATTTGTACATTTCGTCTTCCGGACTTCAATTAATTTAAGCGCTATATATAGATAGTCGAAATATTGGTCCAGTATGCAGTTTAACGAGGATTTAGCTTGGAAATGATATTTTCCTATTAATAATGCGAGTAATTAAAGTAAGATATATATACAAGCTCTGCGGATGAACGATTGTGCAATATTTGCGCGATTTGTCATTTATACGACATTTTTTTTTAATCTCGCGATTGTATATGTAGCGGATTGTTAGCATATATATACCGTTGAACGCTCCACGATGAAAAATAGAAACGTCCTGGCGGTGCCCTGGTAGAAATTCAGACATTTTTTAGGCATTTATTGTCCAACATTGTTGTTGATTGTACATAAAATGGATAAGAAAATTAGACAATTCTTGGATA
>JAPYZR010010696.1:0-10768 GCA_030522945.1 Trichopria nigra
CTTTTTTCCAAATGAATCTGACAGACTTTATTAAGATAATCTTTAAGTTTCAGAGCAGTCTGTCATTTCTTTCATAAACGCCGAAGCCACCTTAAGTCAGGGATTTTTCTCTCATTGTGGAAAAGATCCTTTTTAACTCCAGTTTTCAAGGCTGGGGATAAATGTAATATTAAGAACTATAGACGGATTTCCATTCTCAATATCGTCTCCAAACTGTTCGATGGTATTATTTCCTTAAAGCTTTCGGATTTTCTCCTGCCTAAGATCAGCTTAAATCAACATGGTTTTCATACGGGAAGATCAACAGTTACGAATTTGTTGGTTTTTACTGACTTAGTAAGAAGTTCAAAGTGTGGACACGGTGTATATTTAGATTTTTCCAAGACGTTTGACTCGGTGAACCATGAGATCATATTGCACAAATTGTGTGGGGTTTGTATAGGTGGTTTATTGCTGGACTGGATCGGGTCATACCTCATGCCTTAAGGTTTCAAGGTGATCTTGATAATCTTATAGCGCGGTGTTCAAGGAATTGCATTTCCCTGAACATAAATAAATGCAACTATTTAAGATTTTCTAAGAAATCTGGGCTAATCTCCCATCATTACACCATTCGCAACCTTGAGCTTGCTCAAGTGGATTGCTTCAAAGATTTGGGTGTTATTTTTAATAGCTCAATGTCGTGGAGGAATCGCATCTCCTTGCTGCAGTCAACAGGGCCTATAAATCGCTTGGATTTGTTATCAGGACTACAAAAACCTTTCCTGATATTCCTGCTATTATCAGCCTCCATAAAACGTTAGTTCGTCCGATTTTAATACACTGCTCTTCGATATGGTCTCCCTACACACAATATGATATAGGTATACTTGAATCGGTGCAAAGGAAATTTCTACGGTTCATTTCGTTCAAACTTAGTCGACCCATTATGTTTTTTGATCATGACTTCTCAAGATTATCGCATCTAAAAATTCCAACTTTAGCTTCGATGCATAAATATTCGATGCATAAACTTGCTCCTTACCCGAAATTTACTTTTAGGAATTGCCAGAGTACCGGATATAGCATCTATGCTTTTACCTCGTGAACAGGAAGACCAGCTAAGGCGGTTTCCTCCTTCAATGGAGGATATTAGTCGTTCTAATAAATCTTATTATTCCTTGATGTCACGTCTGCGCAGATATTGGAACGACATATCTTCTACAACTAGGGAGCTACTGGACACCATTAGATTTTTTAATTGTTATAAAAGGGAAACCTTACAGTATTATGCTTGTATTTAAATAATTTAGTTAACACTTAACGAGAAAATGTCCTTATTTTTTTTAGTGATGATCTTGTAGTTCGTGAGTTGTAATTCGTGAGAACGAACACGTTGATGATCTTGACACAATTGCGCGTATTCGCGGACATGAAAACGCACCAAAGCTCTCATTATAATGAGACAAAACATTTTTTTTTTTTTTTTTGAAACAAAACGCGCTTATTGCATGACCTTGGGATGATCTTGATGGATATTATTGGTTTCCGTAGCGGAACGCTCCTAATCGTGCACGCTCTAAATAATACTGGCAACTCTGTTACAAAATGTCTTTAGCTGCTCGTCTCTCGTATCATCATTTCTCACGCGTTGGGTGAAAAAAAAGAGGGAACTTCGAACCGTAATTGCTTTCTGACGTTTTTAACGACGTGCGTTATCAATTAACGGGCAATAGCCGTGGCAGTAACAGTTTTCAATTAAAAATCAGCGACGTCCGCCGCGTCTACGATCGCTTTCGTTCCATCGGACAATAAGTGGGTTACATCAGATTGATACCGGTTACGCGAAACGACGTTTAAATAATCGCGCGGCTTCGCTGCTCTTTTCTTCGCTCTGAGATATAGTTCTTTTTTACGAGGTAATAAATAGAGAGCGCCTTCGTAGCAGCTCGGCTTGGGAGGAGCCGTCGTGGGATTCGTACACGCTCGTAAAGCACGCATCGCGGACGCGTGTCGAGCTCTTGGAAATGCGCCGACACTGTTCAACGCGTATTCTTCCCTTTTTTTCCGCCCTTTCTTTTTATCACTCTCTCTCCTCTTTTCTCTCTTCTTTCCCGCCTTCTCCCCCCCCCCCTCTCTCTCCTTCTTTCCCCTTCAAACTCCCGCCATTTCTTTTTTCTCCTTTATACTTTCTCAGTCTCTTTCTCTCGCTCCCTATTAATCTTGCTCTCATTTCTCTCTCTCTCTCTCTCTCTGTCTCTCTTACTCCTTCCCCTTTTCATGTAGTCGCATTCCTTCGTGCATTATTTCTTTTCTTTCATTTACCTTTTTTCTCTGTATATTTCCCGATTTACGTTGGGTTTTATGTGTGGGGTGTATCCGTTTTATTTATGGGTGTACATCATTGCTTTTGCATCTTAGCCTCTGTACATATGGGCGCACTTCTTGACATCTTTCTTTGTTTAGCGCTGACTATATATCTCAGTTTCCTACTAGCATCCCTCTTTTTGCAGTATGGATATCACGACGCATGACTTTTTCTACTTGCGCTGATCGGAAGATCCTTACTTCGAGATTTATGTTTTACTCTTGTCAATGGTAAAATATGTTTGAGACCTTTGTCAGTTTTACTTTTCATTACATATAAGCAACGATTATTTTTGTCTGGATATATTTGATATTAATTATATTTAGTTTATATATACGTAAATTTATAACGTTCTAAACTGCTCGTTTAAAAGAGTGAACTTTTCATACTTTAAAAATTTTCACTTTTTTAAGAATGATCTATTATTATTACTACGAAAATCCTCCTATTCGCTTTAAAAAGAGGTACATTTGTCTCTATAAAAAGTGAAAATTCATTCAAAGAGTGGTTTAATTTTTATTCCTAGAAATGTAGAGAGTATGTTTTGAAAGAAACCTGAAGTACAAATTTTTAATCCGTAAATGTTCGAAGTGAAAACCGAGCAATTCTTATCGTTGAAGAGTGAAATTTTAACACTTTTGCGATTCATTTAAACTCCGTTATGAGCCGCATTTCACAATGAAATTTATACTCTTTGCGACAAAGAGTTGCATTGTTTTCACCCCAGAAATTTTTGAGTGTATATGGTTCCCGATTTTCTATGTCTCAACATCAATACCCTTTAAATCCCTTCGAGTGGAAATTGAGCCACCCTTGTGGCGATATTCTCACTCTTTGCGACAATACTCTGGTTCATTCTCCAAAAGTGGCTTAATTTTCATTTTACAACATTTTTATATAGAGAGTCCTTTCTTCGTATTTATTTTCTCCCTGAATATAACTTTGTTTATATATATAGTAATGCATAAATCAGTCCTTCAATTCTACTTCGTAGGGCATAACTTTTCGCATTAATTTCGGATATTCATCCCTTAGACACGCCTCCCCGTATTCATCTCATTTCTGAGTGCAAATTCGCTTTGACATATATCGCCTCCGGAGATCAGATCAACGCGTATCCAATGTATAACGGTAATATTCTCTAAGTATATAGAAGAATTTGCGGTTACTTTCCAGTATCAACAAGTCGACGAATATTTCGAGGTTGAGTTTAAGGAAGAACACTGTGGATTTACATGCTCAATATATATAACGCCGCGTAATAATGAAATTAGTCGAGTTGTATAGTTGTAGTTTATTCTTCCCGCATGGATATCAGCTTCGTTTGACGGTGAGTAAAACCGAATAAGTTTATCTTATCATCTTTGCTCATGCATTACTGTCAGTTTTTGTCTTACTTTGACGATGCGTTACCGCAGTTTGCTTCCACCTAGACGAATGTTTCATCTTCCGCCAACAGGTTTTCACGCATTAAATTAGCCACGTCATGCAGGAAACAATACTAAAATTTCAAACGCGTTCTAAATTACTCAGCTGCGCGTTTGTCGAAATATATAAATGTTTAGAGTTGTTCACGGTGTTAATTTCCGACATTATAATCTTTAATCTCGTATACCTACAATATTTGGAATACGTGACAATCTGTCACAATGAATAAAGTGAATGTTTCAATTAAGTAAGATAGTATGGTGTGACCAATTAGTTTTTGACTTTTCTAAATGCTGTATACAATATATATATATATATATATATATATATATATATATATATATATATGTACATATACATATTAAACACGAATTATCATAAAAAATTATCCTTTATAATAGCTCGCAGAAACAAAATGTACCATACGTCATTGTTCACGTCACTTGACAACGTCATAAATGTAAGGTAATCAAAATATAATTAAAAGAATATAATTAATTTCCAAAAATAATTTATTGCGTTCTTTCCCGATTAGAAATTCTATTAAGCCATCTTTACGTCTTATCTGGGCCGAATCACGATGAAGTACGACTACTTGTACGACTACTATTCCGAACTGTATGCAAATCTACGTATTTATGAATCGTACTATTTTTTTTTTTTTTTTAGTTTTTTCGATGCCGTTCCATTAAAAAAACAATTGAAAAATTCTGTAACTCTGGGAAAACTTTCACAAATTCTTCCCGAGTACAATGCGTTTTTTTTTTTTTGCGAAATAAATCCGATTTTGTTTTTTTTTTTCCAAGAAATTTTGAATACTCTATGGTTTTATGAATAAAATGCGCCCTAATGATTTTTTATACTGAGATTTCGAATTTTTAGCGAACAAATTTTTTTTTTTTCATGGAAATGACATAAAGGAAAAATATTTTTAAATTATCTTCTATACATGTCTTCTAATGTACATGTATTGTAATTTTAATATTTTTCTTTTCAGTTTTAATCTCAATACCTGTATATATTAAATAAATAATACAAAATGCACAATTCATGAAATACCATGCATAAACAAAAATTATCAAATAAACCGATACAATCATTAGACTAAGCATGCATTACAATGAAAACCCGTATGCAACGTACACTGTACAGACTGTAACAGTTACTTAGATACTATATGTAAAAAGATACCTGAATATCTATCGTATCATCGAGGTAGAGTGCACTCGCGTATAAGTGAGCCGGGTTCAAATGCCACTGACGATTAATCTGATTTTCATCATTTATTTGCTAGCAAAATAATGTGAAATTAAAAATAAATTTTAATAAAAAATAAAAAATAAATTTTAATTTGTAAATATTTATGTGTATATAATTAATGAACAAATTTAAATACAAAAAAAATATTATTTGATAATATATAATTAAAAATATAGGCAATAAATATGAATGTATATATGCTCACATCCAATGAAAATCTCTCTCTCTCTCTCTAATATATATATATATATATGGATTCCGAATCCGTGCCGTATCTGGGATGGATCAAAATTTCTAATCTGGTTATTTTAAAATTCTCTCCAAATTTCTGACATTGTGTTTATATTCACGAATACACGATAATGGGAGGAAGTGGAAGAGACCCTGGAAAAAATGGATTCAGATATATCTGATACATTTTCCCGTAGGACCTCATTACGAGCTAACTATAATAACCTCAAAATGAGCCGAAAAGAGTAATTTTGGTCACTGTAGTAAAGAAGTACAATAAATATAGCTCTATTCGAATCATCCAAATTAATTCCTTAACCTCGTCCAATCATCATCGTGCTATACGAACATCCATCTCACTGATCATTTCCCAGCTAAAAAAAAAAAGGATTTCTTCATCGGTTTCTTCGAAACCTGGTAATACCGTTCATCCGAGTCTCGAGATCTGCTTTTAAAGCACATTCAGTCCTCGTGCTCCTTGCAGTTTTTCGCATTTCCTGCCATCGAAAGGATCAACCCGTCGATTTGGAGCGTATAGCAGAATCGACCGAGCGGATCTTATACCATGTATTTGGCGCGATGGCAAAAAAGCTGCATCGAGTAAATCGGCGTCGCGTCGTCGCCGTTGTGGACCGCAACTGTATCGCATACTCTCGCGAGTAAATTCGAGATTCTGCTGAACGAGTGAGGTCTCCCTTCCTCGCCCCTCTATCGCGTGGAGAAAGTAATTTCTCTCCACGATAAAAATAAATCTCGCGTGAAGACAGAGGAACGGAAAGGATGAGAAAAGGCGGGCGCGAGGGGACGGGACAAAAAGTCAAGGGATCGACCAAGAACGAGAGAGGTGGGCCGAAAAGAAGAGGAGACAGAAGAGAAAGAAGAAGAAGAAGAAGGAGAAGAAGAAGAGAAAAGAAAGAAACGTACGCCAAATCGGCGTGGTCTTCCCGCGTCCGGTCGTGAAAGACTTTGAGGTCATGTTGCGCGTGAAATTACGTACGCATACAGAAAGAAAGAAGGAGAGAGAAAAGGGCGGTCCACAAAAAAGAGCGAGTGGATGCATGCAGAAACAGTCTTTTGAATTAACGGAACGATTCGTGACAACGAAATGACAGGAAGTCGCTAAAGAGCGGGTGAGACGGAGAGCGCGAGCGCTGCCGCGGTAAAAAAAAAAACCCCAAAGTTGGTGAAAAGAATGAAAGGGTGAAAAGGAGAGAAACGCAGATACCATTGACCTGCAAGGGAGCAAAAGAATTTCTAAAAATAGTCGATAATAACTGATGATAAACTGTTAGATTCGACCACACGGAAAAAAAAGGTTGGCTGGTCCAACCAATAAGTAGTTAGGTTTACCAATTAGTTAGTAAACCCTTACTACTTATTTGTTGAACCAGCCAACCTTTCTGCATTAAATGCATTAAGCGATATATATATCGAAAAAATGTCAACCATTCGAATCATTCCGTTTTAATGCTTTAATATGCGTATGAAGAACGATTTAAATAACATTAATAGAGGCTAAATCACGCAGCTGGTAAAACATCGGAATTTACGTAACGGAAATTGCAATTTCCAGGACTTGCCACAATGTCATCGCGAGTGCAGAATAAAAGTGTGTGCGTATATGCGTGCGTGGGTGTGTGCACTTGTAAAAATATAAATAAACATTCGATTTCGGTGAATATATTGCCTGTACAGTTATTGAGATGAGGTTTTATGAAATAAAAGTTAACGTTACATTTCGTGGACTCTCTAAATTTTTTGTAGTGACATTTCACTGCACAAATAATGAAAATTGAGCCTCTCTTTTTTTTTTCTTTTCTGTAGTAAAAATTCTTCGACTTATTCCAAAATAGAGTAAAAGTATAGACGCTTCTCGCAGATTCTAACGAAAATTGGTAACATCTTCTACGTATAGGTTTTTGCGGTCGATGGGTCGATTTTCGAAATTTAAAATGGCGGATCCAACATGATAATTGATGAGGATAATCAATATTTTGCAAAATGTTCAGAACTATTTGACATCTATTTGTCATCACCCCATAATTCTGATTCTTAAATAAATGAAACTTTTCAAAGAGATAAATATTTTCTTACTCTCATCTCATCATGATTCAAGCAAGTCCACGTGGACGTGGATGATTTCTTTCTCCCTCGAGGTGCTTCATTCGCAGCAATGAAAATCTGACAAGAAAGTGGGATTCAGCGACCATAAAACAATAACAACGTATAGGATATCACCGAACAATTCACTTCTTTTCGAAACTCGCTCCGCCATATTGGAGCCGCCATTTTGAAATTGCAAATTTTTTGTTGTCAATTGTTGTCGGAATTTGAATGATATGTCCGCAAACCTATATTTTTCAAAATGTTCAATTGAAAAATCACAATTTTTTAAATTATGGTGACTTTCTTTAATGAGAACAAAAGTGTACCGACAAACTAAATAAATTTTGTTCACCAATGGCTGAAGAAAGTGTAAAGTTATCTTGAGAGTTAAAAAAACATGAAAAAATTTCTAAAACCGCTAAGTTATAGAAGAGAAGGTGTAAACGTGTAGGGCCCATCGTATTGTTCATACGTCACTGCATTTTTGTTCTCGCAAGTGGCAGAGATTTTCATCACTCACTTTTGATTTTAAGAAAAATTGACATAAAAAGTATCGAAATAAACGAACGTAATGAATGAAAATTTCATAAGTTTATTCTCATATACGAATAATCTGGATGAGGGAGCAGTATAGATCTAAACGCCTTTTCGAAATAGTCAATACAACGTGTTTTCTGTGGCATCTTGTCTAAAAATCGGATATCATTTGCGATTCTTTCCAATTATAATGATATCACTTGGAATGAGGTTCATCACGTAGAAAAATTCCAAGCCACGTCTCAATTACAATACAAATACAATTCAGCTATATATTTTCGTCGAGTGCATTCGGTGTAACGTTAGTATATAACGTGTATCGCCCGATTCAATTAACCGAATCGAGACACTTAAGTCAAACATTCTAATTTGAGCGAAGAATGAATAAAACGACGTTGCACCATTGGAGATCGGCCATTAACTTTGACGGTATCAGATGTTTCATTTATCATTAAATTTTTCGTTTTGCCACAGTTTATAATTCATCGCTGTGTGACCGGTATACTAATTCCGTCAATCTATTTCTCCGTCTCCCGCTCATCCCTTTGATCTTCAAGCTAAATATTTGCCTCTTTCTTTTTTCGACGTTGTCACTATCTCGTTTCTTATAATTCTTGTATTTCTGCACTCTTTTTCTTTCTCTCTTTATCTCGTTATTCTTCCTTCTTTTTAACTTCTGTACGCTTCATTTTTTCCATGCTGACTTTTGCATTCTTCTCCTTTCCTAAACTCTTTTATTCTTTTCATTTCGTGCCCTTAAGTTTTGGCATTTCAATGCTTGCACACGTTTTTTATTTATTTAAACTGTGTATCCTTGATTGATATTTTGCGTTGACTTTTTTAATGTAAATATTATTGGTGTTATAATACTGTTTGGAACGTTCTTATATATTCTATATTTCAAAGATTACTGAATTTAATTATGGAGTATATAATCATCATTTCAATCATAAAAAAATGAAATTAAATACTACATTTGTTAACATTTCATTTGCCAAGTTATATATTCGTCATTTTAAATATTATAATTTTTACTTCAAATCCCTAATAACCAAATAAAAATTATAGAAAATACCTTTCAAATCCATAATTCAGTCCTAAATGGAATCTTTCGATGTTCATATGAAATGTATTGGAAACAGATTTTTTTTTAAATAGATGCTTTTCAATTTAGTCGCAAAAACAACATTTATACCAAATCAACAGATTTTTAGATTTTAAGCATCTTAAAACGTAAGTAATAAATACCTAAAATACTTTGATGATGTGGATTAAGTCAGATAATATATAACGTTGCATATCCCTTTGAGTGACTCGTCGGTATAGCAATTAAAAAAATTAGCGTTACCATCTAGCGAACAATTTCCCAAAATTCCATTCGTGACCGTATCTCTTGGCATTATACCCTAACACTTCCTGTATAAAAGGAGAAGAGACTGATCAATAAATTATGAGTCTTTTCACTCGCGCAGAAAAGGTTCCGTAACAAAGGGATGAATAGGGTCCTTAAAGATGCAGTTAAGAAGTGCTGCAGAGGGACCGAAAAAAAAAATACTATTAGCGTAAACTCTATCGTATATAGTCTTCAAATTAAGCGACAAAGATAAAGCGACTTTTACTCGTTTTTTTTTGTTTTTTTTTTTTTGCCATCCTTTATAAATTTATAACCCGACGAATTCCATCGGCCGTGCGCCCGCGTCGTCATCGTTATATGCACTTGAAATCTGCATTCGTTGCGCTTCGATGCCTCCGCGAAATTTATCTTTAACGAGAGTCCAAAAATGACCTTTGAACACCGAAAAGAAGCCCCGAATTTTCGCTACGTCCCACACCTTTGATCACATGCTCTTACGTCATGCTTATATAGAGAGAGCACGTTTACCAGGATACAATAATACCCTGCGCGGACGGAGAAACAAATAAAAAACAAAGCAAAGAAAGATAATTGCCCGAGTGAGAGAGAATGCGAACGACTATACACTTTGGAAACATCAGGGGGAACGAGCGAGAGGGCGCTCGTGTGTGGGTCAAACAAGTAATTATTATCCCTGCCCCCTTCTGACTCGCACCGTCGTGATTGCGCGCTGCACCTCGCCCCATAAATACGGTAAATATACGTAATGCGAAAAGATGAAGAGAGCACTTTCCCCTCGCCTTTTCGCTCCGACAAAATTCAGCGACGACGAGGACTGCGTCGTCGACGACGACGACGACGACGACGATGACGACAAGGCGCAGAAGGGTGAGGGCACTAGCTCTTTATTTTTCGCCTACAGAAGAGGTCGTGAAAGAACAGAGGGGCGGGGGCGGGGGGGGGGGGGGGAAGAGGGGGGGGGGGGGGGGGGGGGGGGGGGGGGGGGGGGGGGGGGGGGGGGGGGGGGGGGGGGGGGGGGGGGGGAAGGGGGTGCGGGGGAACTTTATGAATCGCTGCGCGAGATCGTTCGTGCCCCAAGTCCACACACGCACGTATATAGCCGAGTGTCGCGTGCGAGTGTGAGGATAATAATACGCTGCGGAGAAAAATAAAAAAAGAAAAAAAAAGCGTCAAAGATAAATAAGGAGCCGAAGAACAACTGAGCAATAACGAACAGGCAGGTATAAGGGAGAGACACGCGAAATTGTGGTAATTATTTATTCCACTGCTTTAATGTAATTGGTTGCGTTTTAGTATGAAGTTTCGGAATTTCCGTTGACGCCTCCTCGGAACTCTCGTTACGATTAAAGAATCGTCTGTTATTCATTCTTATGTTTTTGGAATAAACTTATTACTTCGACCCGCACCGTAGGTAGGCACGAAGTATTGAATTTGGTCACGTTTCGATTTCTGAATTTCTTACTTTCAGAATTTTTTATAAGAAA
>JAPYZR010010714.1:0-11761 GCA_030522945.1 Trichopria nigra
TCCAACATGGAGCCCATCACTGGTTTTTTCTTTACGGAAAGCGACAAACACTGCTTGATCAAAGAACTGCTTGATTTTTAAATGTTTTAGAAAATAATGCGGAAAACCTGCGTACACCACAGTAACAGCTCTTTGCTCTAATTAACACGAAAACAATTCCATCATTTCGCAAAAACCCTCGCAGCTTTGCATACAGCTCTTTGACTGGTAGCTAGACTTACGCACTACGAACGATCTACTTTCCACCAATCGTGTAATGGTATTTAGGCACAATTAATAACAAATTCAGGTTAAGTATACATTAATCTCATTCACAATTTACTGCTATAATTTGTATTTGTCATAAATACTGCAAATGTGGTGTACAGTATTTGTACGTTACATTGCTTACGCTATTGCACAAGCAATACGGACAAAAGGTCGCAAGTCCCATAAAGCGTAATTACGGCTAATTTTGCAAGATCACGTTTGCCGTCTTAAATATGCTGGCTTCTTAAACGGAACTTCTTTTCCGAATTTGTAATGAAAATATTAATTCGGAAAATAAACATTGCTGTCGAAGGTTCGGATTTGTAGCGGGACATCTGTCGATAGTTTTCGCACAACAATAGGGTGCGTCTGCTATGACTAGATCGCCGGTTTGGCTGTTCACGGGGCCGATTCTGATGCGATGGTCTGAGGTTATATACCTCTGGCTTGGTTGAGTCGTAATGGTATAATGTAGTAGCAAGTAAGACTGTCCAATATCCTATGTATGACTGTACTTCAGCATAATATTTCTAATACGTATAAATAGAGTTATAACGAGGAGGTCGCTTAAGCTCAAACTTGTCATACATTTATCGTGTCGGAAAATATTTCAAGGCCAATAAAAACGTTCAATTAAACGCGTCATCGCATGTGTTGCAAGGAATATCGGGCTTCCGGATTTTTTTTTTACGTTTATATCTCAGCGAACATTCGTCGGAGTATATTGGAGTTTGCATTCGCTCAGAATGAGTCATGCAGCCTTCGAGATGGAAAGTTTTTGATCCAATCGAAATATCTTTGAATAACCTGATTGTTACCGGTGTCTCCAGTCCACAGCTGTGACAATTTATTGTAGGCTAATTAAGATTCGCTTTTCCTTTGATTTGGTCTCTAATTTCTGCCAATAATTGAAGATTCGCAGATACTAATATACTAACTACTAATAATATACTATGTGTATGTTGCATGCACCCGAAGACAGATTACGAAATGCAATTTTTGTCGCTTTTAAAGTGATGTAGTAAGTTATGCCTTTATCTCTCGGGAATGCAAAAGAAACAAAACAAATCATCGAACGCAAAACCAACAGATATACCAACGATTGACTCTTCCTGGCCGCAATGAGGTAAAATTATGGACCACCTACGACATTAATATATTTAGGGCTGTTATGATTTGTACAAGACTGTCATTATAAGTGGAACGTAAACCTAATTGACTATAATGACTGCATAAGTTGATTTCGAAATTGCCGCAGTGAATGTCATTTAAATGTCGTGCAATCGTGAATAATATTTTCGCCTTCGAATTGTCGAACGCACACACTATCTAACATCCTTTTCTCCTGAACGGACGCAACGTGAGAGTGCGCTTGAAAAGCCAGTCGCTCTGCATGACTGCCAGTTTGTAGCATCGCTCTTATTGCACGTGAATGCCGGCGAAGAATAACCACCTGTTGCACCTCTCGCTCGCCTGTTGCCGCACTCTAGCATCCCGCATAACTCGTTCCAAATCGCTCTTTAATTTTTACGCGATTATCTTGCCGCTCTTGTGTCCGTTTGTTTAATGGAGCATTGAAATGCAGCTCCTTATCCTCATAAGACAATATTTCTATTTGCATGGAGAAAATTTAAGTGCTAAAATTTTGATGTATTAACAACATCATTTGCAGTTATTCTTTAAAATATTAATCCTTAATGATGTATTAACAACATCATTTGCAGTTATTCTTTAAAATATTAATCCTTAAGCATTCAATCATTGAGTGGAATTAGTATCCAACCTTGCAAACGAGGTGAGTGGGGGTGGAGGAGGAGGAGGCCTATATCCTGGGATTAAATACCGTGGGAGTCTGGGAGACCCGGGGCGGGTCACAGAAATGGGACCGCCTCGCCCGAGAAGCGTTAGACTCGCAGTGGCGGTGGTTTCGCTAGGAAATTGGTATTTTTCTAGCCCTAATTAGTATAGGGCCCGTAGCTGTGCGGCCACCAAGAAGACTGGCAGTCATCGCAATCTTGCTGCGGGCAAGGGAATGCCTGTTACGATTAGTTTTAAATGACTTCGAGTTACGTAGATGGCGCTGCTTGATATTCGGAGCTACGTACCCGGGAAAAAATGGATCGGATATATCTGAATCATATATGATTATATCACTTGTCATTAAATCAAACAAATAGATATATGACAACAGTTCTATTTTTTCAAATGCCAAAAACAACTATTTCCTGAATACGTATATAATTATGTTAAAATGCTGGATTACTAATATCGTCGATAAATCAAAGGCAATTTTTCAGCTTGACTGCCGCTGCATCGTAAAGTTGTGCAAATTTCTTTCTCTCTCTTTTGCATGTATACAGCGCTAGACGTGATAACCGGACGGTGAACTTTTACGCGCCTACAGCGTACAGAGACTAGGCGAATGAAACGAAAAATATAAGTAGTGCTCGCGATTGCTGGAAATAACAATGTTAATCACGTAATCATGGAGTCCGCGTGCGGGTAAATGAATGGGGTTATGTGACACAAGCAATACGTCATATCGCGCTTATCGTACCGTGGTTTAATTATCCCTTCACTGTCGAACGCAGATGTCAATCGCGACTGAAAATAGACAATTATCGGCTGTTTACTTTCTAATTAGTCACCAGGTTTCTTAGTTTCTTCATCAGGTGCAATTAATGAACTAGTCATAATCAGTTCGACACTTTTGCCAGTACAATCAGAAGCATTCGCAATGACCATCAGTATAGTGATTGAATAATTCTCTATTTCGATCATTGCTTAAGGGAATTGATTATATAAGTTTATTTTGTCATTTATTCAATTCTATATTTATATGCAAGTAACACAGTCGGGTTACTTTGGCTGATGATAGAGCAGAACCTTATAGAGCAGAACCTTATTTTGGTATTCCAGGTTTTCCCAGTTCGCCGTACATCTTTTGATCGGATATATATAAATGAATTTTTGTCTGAGGTGTGATCTATAATATCTATAATAAAACATTTCAGCTGTATTATTATGCCGCGGCGATGAAGTTATGGCAGCAGATGAAAAATGAATAATACACATAAATAATGGTCAGTTTTATTTGCTACTCCCATTACGGTTCAAAGAGCAACCCAGCAATTGAAATAGTATTTTAGGATTCAAAAGTATTCAAAATGAACAAAATAAAGATTAAAAAGGATTACGAAATATCAAAACATATGATGACACGAATGCATTTTTATAATTTTGTCCTAATTTTCTTCATTTTGAATGCTTTTAAATCCTTTTTCGATTAACGGGAAGGTTCACGAGGGATTACCTCACTGGACAACACAAACATTTAACACCTAACCTCACACATATCATAGATCATATAGGCAATGTGAATAAAGGATCACTGAGTTTTTAACATCTTCCGTGGACCGGAAAATTTCTTTCTTCAACATTTTTTAATAAAGTAGCGTTTTTAAGTTTTCTTCTTAGTATACACAGCGGTATTTTTATATATATACATCAGAGGGCTCAGCAATATGGATCTCGATTAATATAATAGATTAACATTATCAGAGAGATTAGAAAGTATCGATTAAATGAATAGAATTTTGAATACCCTGTGAACTTATTGAACATTTTCTCTTACGTAAGCAGACATTGTAAAGGCTTGAATAGAAACAGGTCCTTGCGGCTGACTGCTTATCGAAAACGTGATGTATTAATTCCGCAAGAAAATTGCCAATAAGTGAAACGTTTGCATATTTCTCTTCCTTTCAAATCTTTCTGATAATTTCGTAAAACTGCGAGAACGAATGTAGAAAATTATTCTTTAACGAAAAAGTAGTGATTTTCAATATACGAGTAATTCTTCTTAAATATTATAGTTTCACAGTAAACCAAATACAATATAGGTTATCATCTACAGTAGATCCTTCTAAATAAAATTTACAGTCTTCTCCTCGATCACTTTCAAACATATACCTCTCAGTTTCATGTTCCAAATACTCATTGCACATATTGTGTGGTCTTGCTTTATCAATGGAACAAGAACCTCGTCATTACTTTAGTCTAATTTTTCAAAGGTCTAAATTTGGGAGATTTTCAATTCCGCCCTTGCTTGCGGGGAAAATATCGGCATGAGCGTTTTAAGGAAGGTTTCATTCTTAAACGATCAATTTATGGAAGAGATGATTATATATTATATATTCGTCATATTAATTAATGTGTTTTGTTACTTTCTGCTTATTGCGCTTTAATGGATATAATAGGGCATGACGCAGTTGCATTCTGACGAAGCGGCATCATCGCCATTCACTCAGATCGCGGCCGAACTCGAATCTACGTTAATTAATTTAAAAGGAAAATAATCGGCAATTTCCTATCTGCGTGACGCAGGCGATTAACAATAGAGTTTGCTGACGATGTGTCGCTGCCAGCTGCGTAAAAATTAAGAGCGTGCATGCGAAACAGGGAGTTTCCATGTATTCGTTTTCAGAACGGGACATGAAAATAAGAGCGAGGCCCCATTTCAGTGGATTCGTTCTTATTTACGAACACATTATTCGTTTCGAAAAGATGCTTCTTCGCGCCGCATGGAATGCGCATCGTTAATTAATTTTTCCCTCGTTTTCCCTCTGTTCGCGGTACACTTGTCGTCAATTAATTTCTCGTTTGTAATTGGGAACTGAAAGTAACTAGGAGTTAATAATTTTTCGATTTATGTATTGGCTTATCAACGCCTTCAATTCACACGGTGATGTTCATAATGTAAAGTTGCTCTTTAAATGTCACACGCTTCTCGTCAATTGTTATATATACATATTGTATAAGTTATAAGTGCATTTTGTTGTTGTCTTTCCTAAACNNCGGGGATTGCCGAATTCTCACGTGATGTTTTTCCTTTACACGTCGATGTTTGTTGGAATCGTGCACAAAGCCGACCTTTGTTCGTTGTTTGTTTTGATCCACGATGTCGAGTTCATCGTCTTCCGAGGCAATCGATGTATGCTATTTTTGTCGCACCTTGTCCTCGGGTGTAAAATAATTGATTGTTAAGTAAGATTGTATATTTTTTTTTATCACACGCGTGTGCACAATTTTACGATCTTTACTTGCCGGTATCAAAATCACTTATGTATAGAGTTTACGTTATTACATGTGTCAGATTATTATTAATTAAATAAACACTACATTAAGCTTGTGATTTCGAGGAGCATATATACTAACATCACAATTACAATGTGTCAGTTTAGGTCAGAATGCGCGTAGGATCGACTGTTAAGACATTTAAGCTGAAACTGTCGTCTGATCAGCTGCATTGGTATTTCAGGGGGATGTGATATAATTGAGTGCTTGTTTAAGGGAGGGCAGATAAAGAATCTTCTGCATTCATGTCGGCCCGGTTCGTCTCGGATCACTCCATTTTCGCTTTCACCGACGAAACGCGACGTCTGAATCGTCGGCGCAGTTATCGCGATTGGACTTGGTTAAAACGTCTTGGTTTTTGTTGCAAGTTAAGTCGAATCGTTACGCCGTTTCCCAAACAGACCATCTCCGCATCTTTACATGTACCACCGCGGGAGGTTCTCAAGGACAATCGGTGAGATCGTACGACGTTTCCTTTCCTCGTAGGTGGATGGCACGTTCCATTTACAGAATCTTTTCATTGATGTATAAATGCGTGTTGTAAAATAATAATGAAAATGGTGCGTTTTTTAAACTTCCGCAGTAGAAATTTTCTACGGCCTTTATCAGGGATGTGACAAATTTCTACTGGGAATACTTCGCTTGACGTAATTGTATTCAAACTACACGTTTGGTAAATAAAGATTGCTTGCTGCCCACGATCTGACAGTGAGCATCATGTATATATATATATATATATATATACATTTAAACTCTTCTGACCGCGTTGGAAGCTCTAAAATAGCAAGTTTTACTATGTTTCATTGTCCGTAGTGCCCACTTTGAAATAAATTTAGAAATGTAGCTCATGGTCCATTGGCCCAAGTCATGACTTTAAATTATACATATCAAAAACAGGTCGTAATTCCGTAGTCGTCTTCACGACCAGATCCACAAATGTGGTTTAGGATAATTTATTTATTAAAAAAATATCACAATCAACGTTTTGACATTAAGTGTCATTCTATATAGTAACTTTTAACCGCGCTGAAAACCTCCTTTTATATTAGATTCACAAGGTTCATTTAATTCTACACGCGTTAAAACCGCCCGCGCATCGTGTCTAAACATACACCTTTATATCTGTATATGTGGATATTATAGATATATGAGTAAGATCATCAATGTGAATATCACGCATGAAAATCAACTTATAGGTTCGGAGTTCATGAATAAGTAAAAGACTAACTAAACCTTTTTTATTCTTTATTCATCATTAGTAAATTATTGAACAGGGATTCAATTTTTGTATAAGGTATGGTTGAATTTCATAAACTTTCAAACCTAACCAATCTCTAATCTCTAAAGAATAATTAAATTTCTAGTTGAAGAATCATTCTTCCGCTACTCCTAAAATTTACTGCTTCGCACACGTAGATGAAACTTACCTTTAACCATTCTTTAGACACGTGTGTTCTATGATTAAAAATGATCAATTTCATGTGAAGTTTAATTGAACAGGGAGTCGCCTTTTGCTTTTCTTTCAAATGTTCATCATCACCAACATAAGATTAAAATTGCTATTTAAAATATATTTTCTCTGATTTGTTATTATACAATGTCTCAACATTGCAGCTATATGAAGCATTCTTTGAATAGATTGGTAATAGTTATTTGTTATACTTATCATGTGTACTTTGTGTCTACATTCATTTATCAAAAAAATTATAGAAACATCTTACAAAAACATTGTATTTTTATTTTGAAGGTTCATGCCTCCACTCGACTGATACAACTTTTTCAAATAGTTATGCTTTGTATTTCTAGATTCGATGCTGGTGCAGCAGGTCGACTTCTTGGAGACTATCCTGGAAGAGACTTCGGACGATCTGCAAAGCGATTCCGACCGTAGTGGCACCACCTATTGGCTTGGATCCGACTCGGAAACCGAGAGCGTCATTCACATCAAGGCCAACCAGAGACCAGCAGGTACATAATTACATACCGACGCAGTTGCGGGTATTCTCGAGAAGTTGTAAAAATTCGAAAGGGCGGTTTAATCATACGTCTGAAATGCCACTAAAATTTGCAATTTTTAAAATTTACAAAAAAAAGTCATTCTAGTAATTCATCAGATTTCATAATAATTTACTATCGAAATGATTACGACTCGAATGCAAAGGCATGAGGGCAGAAGGTAAATTGAAACAGAAAACTGGAGTTTACAAAGTACGGAATAAAAGGCATATATATATGTATATATACGCGAAAATATAGTGACTGAAGTTTTTTCAAGTACGCACAATGATATAACTTTCATCGTTTCTGATGATAGTGCTTCTATTTCCTTAAATTCAATCAATTATTAGTCCCTTTTTATAGATTAAACTACTATTATTTTTTTTGTTTCAATTAATGTTTAAATACAATTGGCTGAGTATTTATCATTGTTCTTATAATATTTACCCTACATAGAACAATACCGCCTGCAGTCTCAGCAATCTGTCTGGCTCTCACAGCTATACCGATATTTAACCAATATACATATTTTTTAGTGTTTAGTTACATCACCCATATATTTTGTTCCTGTAATGACCTTGTCAATCTAGCGTCAATAAACAAATAATATTTCCATTTCAACTTTTAGTTGCTAGCCCTATATACATTTAAAGAACATACCAATCTCTCAATAGTTCCTTTAGACCTAAACTTTTTTTTTTTAAATAGCAACAGCTGGTACAGACAGTTCTAAATATATAGGTTTATTTTTATCAGTCTTTGTTATCACATTCAATGTAGATCTTGTAATATTTAAATTTTGTTAACACTTCGTCTATTAGAATATCACTTTGTTATGTTTCTTCATATCTTTCCTTGCTTCATAGTGAAGTATATATATACTTTTCGCTTGCATTGGATCTAATCTCAAATTTCTCTTTAAAGCGAGAGGGAATGACGGGCACTTTTCACGTGTTGCTAAGTTCAATTCTTTGATTTATCCTGTTCGGGACTACAATTCTTTCAATTTACAGAATTGATAAAACTTTATAAAATGAAGCTAAAGGGCTGAGAGCCTGATGGAGTTGGCGGTCGGAGGCCGTAGGAGCGAACTCCCTATAGTTTTACATTAAATTGGATATTTGCTATTGCGCTCGCTCAGTGTATTTGCAATCTCTGTCATCTGTTCGAGTAGGACATCCTTCTCAGTGGCTACTGTCTCCTCCTCCCTAATGTGCCTAGCACTTCGCATGTCATCCTTCCGCTCACGCAACCTCTCATCGACCAACTTGTTGCACGCAGTTTGTTTTCGTTGGACTTTAATGGCTTTTTCTGATCAATCAGAGAACGCTCTGTTCAATGCCATATTTATGAGCAGTCCTCCGGCTAACTTTAGGTGCGCCTATACTCTGTCGCCATGATGAACAGCTCCTCCCTTATGAAACTACTCTTTTTCTTGGTTATGCTCTGCCTTCCATCATAGCAGTGCTTATATAGACCCATGGACTCCAGTTGTTGCGAGCTTACTGCCAAACACACCTATGCACCTCACCTCCACTCATCATTAGGTGCTGTGCAGAATCTCAATAGGTGGCATAATCATCGCCGTGGGGATTTTGGAGATCTGACGTACTTCCGTACTCCTATCTACCAACATTCAAGATCGTAGTAGATGTCTCATAGGTGGTCTTTATCTAGTCTACTAGGACTTCAGCCACGCCGGTCCCAGTTAAGGCACAAAGTATTGTCTGATTACTCCTGGCGTGACTTTTGGTCCAGGGTAGGATCGTTTGTTCTCAACACAACCATCTTCTAGGAAACATTGCCTCTCATCCATGAGTCCGGCAGCCATCATAAGGGCAGCTACGTTTTTATGTAGCTAACGAATGAGAACTAAGGCAACACGGACGTCAATAGAGAAGGATCCGCTATAGCACCATGTTGTACAGAAGAGCACGACATTTGACAGGGCATAAGCTTCGCGCGGCCGGTATAATTTGACGGGTTCAGGCGCCGAATTGCACGAGACATTGATAGATTCTACCTCCTAGCATGAGACAGGGTCAGCCAGTGATGTTCTCTGCCGATGTTCAGGTAGGACGGGATCTTGTTCTACAGGGATGGAGGGGTGGTTGAACATTTGAGTCCAGTATTCAACCATATTCTTTATGCCAGGTGTTATTGACCTTCTTGCAATTTCTTGTACGCAGCCACTATATAATCCTATAATTCACGTTATGACGCTCAAGGAGAGCCTCATCCAAGGACGCAATAGGCAAAACCCTTGAAAAAAATACCGAATCGAAAGATTATCATTTATTTTTTTAATTGACCAATCAGAAGTCGAAATATCCACAATATTGAACAAAATAATGTACTAGTACAATTCAAAAAATTGTATCTTTCTTAGTTTAATGTGGAAAATGATGAATGTGTACTCCAAATATTTGAAATTATATGCCGAATAAAATAGTCATGGTTTTTTTTAAATTGACCAATCAGAAATCGAGACATCTCCGATTCTCTGATCTCCAATCTGAAAAAAATGTCTATGTTTCAGAACATAATAACACGCGAAAATCAACTAGCGTGAAAAAATACCATAAGACGTTATCTTTCCTTTCATCAAAGTGAAGTATATATATATCAGCTGCATTGTATATTTAATCACATATTTTTCGAAAATGGCAAGGGGGGGGGGGAGGATATGTAGGGTATATCGTCAAGTTCAATACTTTGGTATAACCTACGTTATTAGGGAAAAGTTTTGAAAATGTTTATTTTTCACTTTTTATACATGAAAATGATAAAAATAAACCACAGTAATTAATGCACGCGATATTAATGATGTAGTTACATTTTGCAATTTATATTGCAAATCAAATTTTAAAAAGATTAGTATACGTCTGACGAATGATGAGCTGAGCGGCTGCGATCTAAGGACCGATTTGCAAAGTGCCTATAATCATTGAGGCGGAGCTCTAGTGGGGTTAGCGGCCGAAGGCCGCAGGGACGAAGGCTCTAGTTTATAGACATTAATTACATTGAAATTATCAACAAGATATTCCAGCAGAGTGAAAAAGTATTGCCTATTGAAAAATAGGATTGAAAACAATGAAAAAAAGTATTAAAAAGAATTCGTTCCCCGAATATATTTGTCAATGCTTGCCCATTGTTCTCGGTCTATTTTTGACTATCTAAGTACTTGCCAATGCTTTTTCGATTACTGTGAATCGTGCAGTTGAAATAATTCGATTCACAATAATAAAACGAAGTTTACCTTAACTTTTTCCTCAACGGATTACATATGAATTTCGATGATATCGACGGACTGCCACATAAGAAATGAAGATATAATTTCGGGTACTTTGAAGCTACTCTGCATTCCATTGTAATAATATTTACCTTCGTCTCTCAGTCATTGCTTCGATCTTACCGTATGGCTATATTCGTAAAGCGAATTCCTGGTGCTATGTTTGAGCAGTATACTCCGATGAACAGATGGTTGCATCCATTCAGGCGCGAGGTTATTGTCAACCTGCGATTAAATTATACACCTTAGATTTTGTTATTTAGTAATAACCTAATTAGTTTTTATGTGTAAATAAATACATTTTTAATAAATTGTTGCATAAAAAAATTAGACTCTGTGAAATTTTTGCCCGAATTTAAAATTAAAAAGTATGCCTCGTAATATTGGCTCTTAAGATGCTACCTCCACAAAAGATGTACATTTCAAGAAAGCTGACAATCATCACGTGTAATAATTATAAAAATGCATTCATCTGATTTTCTATATACATTGGTAATTCAATGCGACCTCCTTTAAACAGCTTTGGTCAGATTTCTGATATTATATAGAAGGATTGTGTAGTACTGTAAGGGCCATTTAAACTAAGCGCGTCGGTAACGTAATTCCTCAATCTAAGCTGTGTAAATTAAACCGTCTAAGAGCTCGCGTGAAAGCCGAGCTGATGTATCACAAAATGCACATTCCACGTGAAGGTATAAAACGATATTCAATGATAATGCTTTTATAATTTTTGCTGATTATTATGTCGTTGTACAATGTTTCTAATGAGTGCTCTCACATAATTAGGTGTGTTATGTAACAGTTGAACGTTTCAGGATAATGCAATCTAATTATTTGGTAATTGTCAATATTATTGTAAATAATATTGTCGATACCCCGAACCAAACAAACCGTATGTTTTGCAATGCTCCTTCGGTTAGAAGGAGCAATTGCTCAACATACAGAGTTCTTCCCAGAAAGCTATACTCTACATAGAAAGAAATTAGCTTGCTGGGGAAGGATGGTAAATTCAGCGTTTCATCTCGGTCCCACTACTAGACTCATCAGTAAGGCTGGATGTAGTGGGACCTGCCTTATACGCTATGGACG
>JAPYZR010010719.1:0-12963 GCA_030522945.1 Trichopria nigra
AAGCAGTTAGGAATCGGCGGAAATTTGTATACGACCAATCAGGAGAGTTCCGCCCTTTCCGCGTTTCCGCAGATCCGCGTCCATGGGACTCCGCCATGAAACGATGAAAGGATAAACAGGGGAGAAGAAATAAACTAGAGAAAGAAAGAAGAAGAGACGGATCTATTGGGAAGAATATGCTGAAAGTTCGACAGAGAAACAAATACGATAAAATAAAAAAAGAATAAGAATAAAATGAAAAAAAAGAAACAAAGAAATATAAATAAATGTCGATATGCAATATATTTTAACTAGCTGGTTTGTGTCTTCAACAAATGATGAAACTTAATTTATATATATATGTATATCAACGTTTCGGGGACGTTACTATGACCTTACAACGTTTGTATCACGGTGTAATATAACACAATGTAATATTACGGTGGGGTCATTGCGGTGAAGCAAATATATTTCATCGATATAATAGATACATCACAGTAATATCACAGAAATTTTTCAAAACTATTGGTCCAATCCCCTCACAGCACATATAAAGGTCCCATGACAGTTACACAGAATGTTACTATAACTTTCCGCTAGTGTTACGGGAAGGTGACAATGTCGGCAAGTTTTACTGTTAACGTAACGTTTTCGTAAAATTCTAACCTAACCTCAGCAACAAGAAAAGTTGTACCGCCAAGCGGCAGCTGGCGTGATGGCGTCTCGTTATATTCCTTACCTGCGTATGTATATATCAGCGTGTATGGCAACCTATGAAACCCCTTATATGTACCACGATGTAGGGGGCGAAAAACTGAAGCAAGAGTTCCCTTGCGAAAATTTCCGATAAAGTAGGGTTTTCAAGATATTCTGCATTGAAATTAGCCAATGGGAGCAAGAGCTTCGGGATTGTCGTGGAGAAATTCAAACGGTATTATTATCGTGGAAGGAAATGAATGAAACGAAAAAAAATGAGCATCGGCGATGAAGGAAGCTCTTGCTCCCATTGGCTAATTTAACTGCAGAATATGTAACTTGAAAACCCTACTTTACCGGAAATTTTTGCAAGGGAACTCGCTTCAGTTTTTCGCCCTCTACATCGTGGTACAAGGGGTTTCATAGGTTGCCATACACGCTATATATGCATACGTTATGTTACTCGTACTGGATACAACTTGCTGAAAAAACCTCAAGAAAATCATACATCTAGCGTGCTGTACGGTCCGGGTTCGAATCCTGTTCTGGGCTGAGTTTTTTTTTCAAGTTGATTAAAAGTAAGGCAACAATGGTAAAAATATATAAATCGTTTTAATTATCTAAAGCAACATAATTAAATTAAAGTAATTAGTCGATTATAAGCCATAAACGCGCAATAAAAAATTGTAGGCTTTCACAAACTCCGTGTAACGTATATTTACAAACTTGTCGCATAAGTTTGTAATATATATGAGGGATTAATTTTTACAGAAATATTACGGTAGCACTACTGTAATATCACGTGCGGCGTGGGTACATGTATAGCTGTTAAATTTTGTGCAAAAAATGGGGTTCATTTTATATCCTTTATAATATGTTGTATCAGGGATTTTTAAAGAAATTAGTTTTTATTTCTGGAATTTTTTTTTTTTTTTTGTTAAAATTAGTATCACTAATAAAGTATAAGTGGTAAAAGAAACTTCAAAATCCTGTAAAAATTTTAACTTTTGTTGTATTTTCAACATTATGTATATATCTAATTTTTACATGATTTTAAAGTTTCTTTTACATACATAATATAATATATATATACATACATTTTATAATAAATCGCTCTTATAGTCGCGCATGGTATAGTTATGCAATTCCTGACCTGGTCATACCACGAATATGTCACGAATACAATGCGTAGCAGGTGTCGTATAACTTATTATGAAGAGAACACTAGATAGATATTAAATGACTTCGATATATATGCCTACTATACCAATAGTACATTATGTACACTTTGATATATCTATAAGATCCTGATGTAGATTATGTGAAATGTCCAATTTATACATTGGTGTTAAATATGCCTGAAGTTTCAAGAATTTACACATCTAATTCTTCGTCATTTTTATTTCCAATTGGAGTTTGCACACTGTGGTTCATTTTAAGTGCATTAAATATTTGTTTGTCTTTCTTTTGTATATATTGATTGAAGAATATTTATATTTTTTTAAATTAAAATACATTAGGAATGAAACGAAATACAATATTAAAGGGTTTGTTTCCCTTTGTGACTGAAGGGCTACATATAACTTAGAAACTAAAAATTTTACATCCATTTACATTACCTATTAATGCTACATTGTCATCGAAGCTATTATATATCATTATTTATTATGAATTAAAAACTGGTATATATTTATTACAGTTCCCGTGACATCGTTGTTCAACGTAGTGTTAATGTATATTCGACTTTTTCCAAAATGCATAATATTTTTACTTGCGTAAAACATTCTTCGCAATAAATAAAGATGACTTAAATTGTAATGAGTAATGGTAAATGATAGATTGATTAATCTGGACAATTTTTTTGTTTCAGCGTCATAATGTCGGGTGACTCCTCACCAACCTTGCAGGCATCAATTCCGTCGCCTGGTTATGATATGCCCGACGAAGTTCGTCATGGTAAGATCACACCAACAGACCTGACTTCTTCACCGAAGCACTCGAAATCCGAAGACGACGTGACCCCGGAGGAAGAAGTGATCGGAGAAGCGATGCCAATCGGCCACAAAACCTTTCCCGCGCCTGAGCCACCACCAACGATCGAGCAAAACGGCGTGAACCACGACCATACTGATGGCAGCGAAAAGAAGCTTGTGAATAACGTCGATGACGACGGCTGTCTCATCAAGTGTGTTTACTTCAGCCAGCAGTGTTGCGAGTGCACAATACTCTGAAATCCAGGATTCTTGAATTACATACAAAAAGTTCAAAATCCATTTGCTCAATGCTGTTGTGCTTTTCAGCAAAAACTTTGACAGCAAGGGAACAAAAGTGAGACTGCGCAAATGCTCATTGAGTTATATACTCACAGCTGAAAAATATATGCGACAATATATTTATGAACATGTGTATATATAAGAGCAACGAAAAGAATAAACCAATTTAGTACATAGTCAGCTGTGATTCATTATCAGAAGCCAGCAACTCCACCCGGCTTTGACATTTGTGATTAGTTAATTTTTTTTTAATGGCAATGATTATTCTTAAACTGAAAATTGATAAATGCAATCTTTGTATATTTACAGAAATTACAGATTTATTATAAATATAAGTGTGCATAAGTCCTTTTACATATTTAAAATTGCGACGAAAGACAGACAGTAAAAGGGAGAGGCGTTCTTTTTATAAATGTACAGAACTAAGAGGTAATTAAAGTGCAATTTGTTTAATAGTTCATTTGCTGCCTGATTATTTTACCATGTCCGCGATCGTCGAGCCATGACTATAAGAATAATTAATAATATCTTGAAATCACGTCTCAAGGGGATAGAAAATTCATTAACTAATAGTTATTTACAAATGAAATCGAAGAATAATGTACACGTAGCCGATTAAGTAATTTCTGTAGCTAGTTCACTACATATTCGGCGAATTGAGCTTGTATGGCAAATTCAATGCAATGGATGTACATGAGTTATGAATTCGGATATTTTGACATTATTGGAAGTATCGACAATTATATTACAGTATTTTCTTGCTCGGAAGTAGTACTGTATGAGTTACAGTAAAAGTATGACCTCTAATTTCAAAAGTAGAATTTCTTGTTTCAATGCGTGCAATTGTATGTAAATATATTGTAGCAAACTCAATGATTTTTTAATGTTATAGATTCATACTTGCAAAATATTATCAACAATTAAACGTAACATTTCAAAAATTATATCTTACACTAAATTAAAATTTATATGAATTTGCCGTGTTACTTGCAAAATCAAGTACAAACATACGGAACTCTCAAGTAGTGTTTGATATAAATTATGCTTGAAAAAAGTACTGTTGACGAATAAAACATAATGCTTCATTATGAGAAATGCATTAAAGTTTTCGTTGCAGATGTTATGTCATTTTCTTCATGTCAATTATGTTGATTGACATTGAAGATAAACGATAATATGTAAGACTAGAAAGTTTCAACGTGAACACTAAATCAGGGTTCTTTAGCTACGAAAATATTCACTCTCACACTAAAAAAATAAAACATCAGATTCTAGGTCCTGCAACTTAGGTATGTATAGAGGTTTGATTGTTTGATTTGCATATAATCAATCGCATGGGTCCTATTTATGATACGCTCACTAATAAATGATTGATAAACTAAAATGAGTATCATATGTGGGCTCGTAAGTACATTAAACTAACTCAATTAAAATCCGTATCGATAACATCTAAATTGAGAAAAAAACAAGCCCCTCATAATCGATGATTTTTATACTTCGTAGTACTATTTCTTAGATCGCTTTCGTGCAGCCATTCTTATCACAAAATGTTAGGAAGTCCTGTAAAAATTCAATTTGTACAATGCAAAATGTCACTGCAAACAGTGCTTAAGTTTTGTATATTGGCAAAGGATGGCCTTCTGAATTGAAGACCCATTTATCCAGATCGATCAGTCGCCGTGTATCGTCGAATAGCAGATACAGGTATTTCAGCGTCTCGCCGAACCAGTAACTTTCGGTGATATCTCGCGGCTGAGTGTCGCGTACGTTGCGTACATTGCTGATGCTTGTAAAACCATTTTCCACCTTTGTATAATTTTCAAAAGCCTGGAAAAATATTTTGCATTTGATAAAATTGTCACTCTACAGTTTCATTAAATTGTTAAATTGTTAATGAACCAGTATTTTGCAACGATTTTAAATTTACCTATAGTACCGTAGTATTCAATATATAATAAATTATTATTATTATTTTTTTTTTTTTCTGTAATATTTTCCTTAAAAAAATAATTTGACTAAACCTTTTTTCCAAAGCGGGTCTTGTGGGGGTTCTAAAGTAGAAGTTACCAACCTATCCTCAAAACAGGAAAAGTATAAATAAAAAAGCATTTACTTACGTGTTTTTTTTTTCTTATAACTCGGGCTTTAGAAGGGTGATTGTACACATCATATATAATCCCCAAAAAATCTATAGCAGGTGATATTGGTTTCACATTGAAAGAGGATTATTCAAAATAAATTATTTTCTTTTACATGCAACAAAATAAATTTATTTCCGATAATTCTCATTTAATTTTGAACCAATTTCAGCGATATTTTTTTGTATATGTTATATAGAATCACTCGTCCAAAGTTCAAATTTTGAAAAAACGTTTCAATCACTTTTTATTTATACTTTTATTGTTGATAACCTCGGTTGGTAACTGTTTCACTTTAGTGAAACTTAAAAATACTCTTAAAAATCATAACCAACTTGTACATAAATTTGGTCAAATAAGGTAAAATCAAAATTAATTAGCAATTATGATATCTAAAAAAAATAGATGAAAGTAAACGAAAATTAAATGATAAATTGTCAAATTACTACAACTGTTATAATAGTTAATATTGTTATAATAGTGTTATTATTTCTAACTCTAATTAATTAAAATTCATAACTGTACTTATAATCATTTCCATATCTTTAAATGTGTAAAATTTTATATTTATTTTTTGTTATGATTGTTATCAATATTTATTTTTAAAAAACGTTTGTTCATCTCTTATTTTGCAAATTAAATAAATTAATGAACAAGACAATTCAAAAGAATTATTGATTATAGAAGTTATAAAATAACTTATTAGAATAATCAAAAGGAGGGAATTTTATTTTATCTTTATTTCAAAGAATAATTCTAGATATGAAAAGTTATCGCAAAATATACAATGGCACATGAAAACAGATAAAAATTAAGGATGATATGTTACAACATTAAAAGAATAATTGCAGTGTTACTTTCTTTTCAAGAGTATTTTCCAAAATTCTTTGAATTTATGAATTAAGACTAGAAGTATATCGGACAATTATAAGTTAACACAAACGTTTTTGGAAAATGAGCGCATACCTGAAAAATTTGCCACCCCCAATTCTGGTAAGTTTTATTTCCAGTGAAGTAGTACAGGTAATATAAGCTTTCAATGAGTTCTGGTCGTAGAAGGTTATGTGCATCGTTTGTCTTTACATACATGTCCATTTGATTGTCGCCATCATTCTTCTATAGAAATCGATAAAATTTTTGATAATTCCACATTTAATAAAATGTAAACTCATTTGACTAGAAGAAAAATTTACCAAAATATTAAAATATGTTATTTCTGGTCCAAGACCTGTTGGTTGAATAACGTATGTTTGGTAACAAGTGCGAACTAACTCTTCTGCGAGATTCATGTGATCCTGTGGGAGACCATTATGAGCTCCAAGTGCCAAAGTTCCCCCAAGGTAACACGTCAGATGATCCTACATTTAAAAAAGTGTCATAAAATTATTAAGTAGTACGAAACAAAATTAAAAGAAATAGAAATCCTTGTTATGGTGGAAATTATTTTATACATTCTGTTAATCGGTCGAAAAATTTTCTTTTAATTTGTCTTTTTTTTTTTTTTTTTTTTTTTTTTTTTTTTTTTTTTTTTTTTTTTTTTTTTTTTTTTTTTTTTTTTATATTTTTTTATTTGTTTCATATCTCGTGAAGTTCCAATAAGTTCAGCTATAAAAAGGAACTTATTGATAGCTGTTCTTTTTACAAGATGTTTTTGAGTTCCGGCAATTCCCAATAAATAATCATCCCTTAAACTGCAATTTAAATAAATATATAAAATTAATTGTAAGGTATTTTTTTCTTCAATAAAAAAATAAAAGAAAGTTAGAACTTACTAATCAATAGTTTTTCCAGTTTGTAACCACTGCTTCAGCAAATATTCGTAATAACTATCTCCACGAGCACCAAGAGTAATTGTTGAAGATTCTCTAAACAATCCATTAGTTGGATTAATGAAGATTGGAACAAGCCCATCATATTTTTCCAATTGATGAACGTGTTCAGAAACTTTAGCAACAGCTTCTTCAAAGCGGGGTTGCCCATTGCTTCGGCTAAGATCTCGAAACTCTAATTGTATAGATGTAACTTCACTTGTACTGCTGTCAGGACTCCATTTAGGACTGTGGGCGCTTCTTGAGCCAAGGTTTACATCAGAAAATGGAACTCCGGAGGATGAGAATGCTGGCAACATTCTATCACCAAGATCTGTCTAAAAGTTTATAATAATTACACAAATCTTAATTTTACCATTACATATATAATAAAAAAAAAATATATTAATTCAAAGTAATAACAAAATAAAAATTGTGCTGCATTTTACATGAAATGAAATTAACAAAGTGTCACGTTTTAATAAGTAAATTAATAAACATTGAAATGAAAATATGTTAAAATATATAGTTTATACTCACTGCTTTCTCAAGAAACATTTTGTCACCAGATAAATGGTAAGCAGCTAACAAACCACCAAGAACTCTAATAGTAACTTCAAATACATTAACGTCCTTATTTTGTGTAAATACTAAACTATTTGCTACCCAGCTTCTAGCTTCTTGAAACTCTGAAAAAATATTAATTGTATTTATTTATTTTGAAAATTAGTACATTTTAGGTTTAATGATATCATTCTGACAATAAGTATATCTTAAGAGGGTTCTAAAGTAGAACAGTTACTGACCTAACCTTTCAATAAGAAAAGTGCAAATTGAAAATGATTGAAATGTCTTTTCAAAATTCGGGCATTGGAAGTGTGATTCTACATATCATATGCGATCCTAAAAAAATTGGGGTGATATCTCCTTGGTTCAAAAATGAATGAGAACTATCGGAAATAATTTATTTTCTCATATCTGCAATAAAAATAATTTATTTTGGATAATTCTTGTTTAATTTTCAACCAATTTCAGCTATATTTTTTTGATCATATGGTATATGCAGGATCACCCTTCCAAAGCCTGAATTTCAAAAAAACGCTTCACTCATTTTTAATTTACACTTTTCTTGTTGTTTTATACTTTAGGCTGTTCAGACAGGGGGTCTGCTTAAAGGGGTTAAGCAATTACGAATGTAGAATATAGTTACCGAACTATAGAAAGTAAAAGGTGCAAATTTCAAATTATTCAACAAGTTTTTTAAAAATTTGAACTCTTGTACTATAATTGTATACAGTACATATAATCCCTCAAAAAACACCAGTGACATTGGTCAAAAACTGAACTGGAAATTTTGGAAAAAAAAATCTTAAAATTTGATTTTTCCTTATTTCCAATATTTTTCATTCAATTTCTATCTAATGTCACTGCTATTACTTTAGGAATCACATTTATTTCATGGTGTACATATTGTGTACTATTACAGTACTAGAGCTCAAATTTTGAAAGAACATTTTATTTAAAGTTGCACTTTTTTACTGTCTATAAGTTACATCGGTAACAGCTCTTTTTTACACTCACTTTAATATTTGTAACAGCATTATAGCAGACAATCACATCTTTTGCAATGACACTGTCAAAACATTGAATTTTTCCCTCAAAGTAGTTAAAATTCAACTTACCTTTATCCAAGCCCATTATATACAATGTATCTAACGAATCAACAATGGTAAGACCAAGGCTGAACCATTCGTGGTATCCTTTCGATATTGGTTTGATGTTATCATAGCCCCATGCATATTTCTTATATCCAGTCCAGGAATGCATAAATGCCTTTACTACAGCTTGTTGTCTAGCATTTTGTGGACCTGACGTACAACATATGTAATATATAATCTGATTAAAAGGAAACTATAAGTCTGATAGATCTTATTAATAATTTACTACTTTTTATTTATCTTTAATGTTCAAAATCACGCAATTGTATGCAATTTTTTTAGTTTACATTCTTATGTGTGGTAAACAATACCTTGAAATTTGAGTCCGTTAGATTTTGGTTGTGGTGGTTCTCCAATTTGATTATCATCCTCTTGGTTTGCATCTGGTTGAACTTCTGGTTCTTCTATTACTTCACCCCCTCCACCAACTATACCTGGATATCCATTTTCTACCATGGCATTACCACTTGCGTGCTATTTAAAAATACATATGCAACTTTAAAATATGATCATAAAAATTATTTTTTTTGACACTTGTGCTTTAAAATTTTTCTTCAAATTAAACTATCCAGATAGCAAAATGGCAGGTATGTCCGCTTTTATCCGACAACATACTAACAAATTGCTGAAATCTGCATATTTTCAGCAATTTTTCTGTTGTCTTAAAAAGCGGACATACCTGCCATTTTGCTATATGGGTAAATGTATTTTTTAATAAATAAGGATTAGATTAACTTTTCAAAATATACACGACTTTTAAATACAATTACCAAAATATATTTTACCTCATTATGATTAAGTTCGACAGGGGAGCGCTTGAATTTATCTTTCATTGCAGCATCACTTCTTATTCCACCAGAAAACAAATAGAATATTAACAGTAACGTGATAATAAAAGCAAAGTAGAAAATGTTTCGCTGAAACCTAGACAGCTGATTCCATTGCTGAAAAGAATAAACATACATAGAATTGCATTTGTCTAATGAGTCTAGAAATGGAGTTAAGAATTACAAATAGCGACAAATTGCAAGTCGTACCCTCCAAAGACTTCGAGATGTGCTCCGCACCGCGCTCGAGCCGTCGTTTATGTTCAAGGCAACATATTCGGGAGCAAACATGATTCTTTCCATCCTGGAGACTTTTTTAAGGTTAGGTTTTTAGTCAAGCCAAGGGTTACGACCTAATGAATCACCATCAAAAATTGCCAGCTAAATCTTGAGGCATCTTCCTCCGACCGATTTGAGGAAACTATAAAATGTTGACGTGTCGAAGCCTGGATACGGGCATTGGTGATTTCCTTGTCAACAGCAGTTTGCGACTTACTGATTCCGTCTCATTCTATCTGTCTCTTCACTGATATTCACTCATTCCAACAGAGGTCCATGGTGTATTTTTTTAGTTAGGTACGTTAGATGGTCCCCGATTGACCCCGATCACGGGGCTGATACTGCCGCCGATACCCTATTTTCGTTGTCACTTATTGTCTTCAGTCCCCGCAGGGTCTCCAGCAGTCTCCAGTGCGGCTCGTGTCCTCGTGTGAAATTCAATCCGCACGGCGGCGCTGGTAGTAATTGCTCAAGCTCTACCAGGCTCTACCAGCCTATATGTACCAGGGTTATTTCAAGGTTTATTTATTTATTGCATTTTTTAAATTAAATGTTGCTGGAATTATTATTAATAATTATTATTTTTAGATTCGATTTTCACTAACATCTTGGATGTTTGGTTGGTTGGAAGTTAGGCTAAAATTTATTTTTGTTGATATCGGATGATTATGACATCAATATTATTATATATATTATGTTGAATGATATGATTGCTGATGTTGGATATTGATAAAGATTATCGGTTATACAACATCATCAACGTCATCGACCATCGAACTGTATATAGTATATATAGTCAATTTAAAATATAATATCTATAATAAAATATATTGCAAGAAACGATCCAATTAATTATAATTACAAAAGATATATTTTGAATTTTTATAAACTCTATAATATTATGAAAAACTTAATGTGTACATTATTTTATGAATAGAATACTAAATACATTAACTACCTAAATGAATTTATTATATAAAATACTTAGTAATTCTTGAATTTAAGTGAATTATACATGGAATACTTATTTCTAAAGTTGCGTGTAGTAAACCGTTATTCCAGTCTACTTCTCAATGTTCTTAATAATTACAAATTAAATTAATCCAAAGTTATTCATCATATGTCAAAATAAGGAATACTGCTGCTTGCTTAAGAGGATAAATTTGACTTAAATCTCCTGTGAAGTTGTTTAAACGTGGCTTCTCTACATGAATCATTTCATCTTCTCTTTCTAAAAAATAAAATTCAAAGCTTATTATTAAGTCATGATCCCATACTTTGTTGGAATACGTACTATTCACTAGAGTATTTAAGCCAAATTGTTTTTCAGTATGGAAACTAGCTAACTGCGTTCTTGGAAAAATTTCTTTGAATGTATTGGCTCTCCATTGTTCTGATCGTAATGGCTCGTCATGAGAGAAAAGAAATCCAAGTGAGTGCTTTTTTAATTGAATCCGACTTTTGAATTCTAATAACTTTTGGCTGATATTATTTTTTTGGCAATCCTGTATTACAAGAGACCAACTGGTCAAGTTTTCACTGGCAATCGCAACCACTAACCAATCAATTGGGAATTTGCAACGTCTAGCCTGGATATCGCATAACATTAAACCATCCATTCGTCCTCCACAAAGTGACAAAGTTCCAGGATCATATCTGTTTAACATTTATTATAATATTCAAAACATATGTGTATTTCATCCATCTGCACGAGGTATATAATACTAAACTTTGATCACATATAATTACCTGGTTTTTAATTCATCGATCAAAAGACTTGTATAATCAAAAGATGCTTTCGCATTTTGCAAAATAATTATACATTTTGATTCATGATGTTCTATTGGCAATAACTTCTGGATAACATATTTTATGTAAATATTTGGATCAGGTTGCTCAGCATTTTTTTCTAGATATAAAATAGCTTTGTGGAGTTTAGGAATTACTGGAAGAAATGAAATAATTGTTTTGCAAATGACATTTTTCCATGAAAATCCTTCAACTTCCACTTCTTTCATGTGGTTACGGCTTTCAAGCAGCGAAACAGCATAGCGGCAAGGTAGATTTTCACAGTAACAACCTGCCAAAGAATTTTCCATATAAAGATACAGGTAAAAAAACTATTGAAACGCTCTTTAGAATAAATTTTTACTAGTCAGCCTATGCTGTGTGACTGAAATTGAAGGAATTGGGTTAATAGATAGTCTTATTTTTTGTCGTCGATAAAAAAACCCCAAGATAGGTTGAGTGCGCAATTGAAGCCCAAACAACTTTGCTTCTGTGGTCCCTTCAAACTCCTTTTCTTCGACCTTAAAATGCCTTACGAAACATTCTGGGCTTTTTGTTGAGAAGTGACTGATTTTTAAATTCTGCATAACTCTATATAAAAAAAAAAAATACCACATTGAAAAGATGCATACATTAAATTATACATTTCATGATATATCTAGAAGATTCAGTTAAATTTAAATATAACGTTTAACTTTAAATAAGAAACATATATAAATTTCGTATAACCTGCAGATGTCTTCCGTTTCATTTTCTTTCGTACCAGGGGTTACAGGTAAAAGACTTTCCCAAAAATCATTGACCGACGACATTATTGTTCCGTTTCGTAAGTTTAGTTGAAATATATTTTTAAACTAAATATATTTAAATTACAGGACTTAACTGATTCCCAGATTTTTCGAATTTTAAAAATTCTGCGAATATGATGTAATTCTGAAAGGCGCGCTGTAACGCTGTTCTTAAGATCAACAGTCCTTACACCGGTATACACCCCTCTTACACCGGTTGAGTGCGTACACAAAGGACAATAAAGCGATCCTGATTATAGTCCATTCGATGGGCCGGGTCTTTTGTAAGGTTTTTTTACCATTTTCGTGAAAGAGCATTCAAAATCATTTTGTCTTTTTATTCAAACAAGATAGACAGGGACGACAGGGACTAAACGGTCTTCGAATTCGAGATTCGCGTTCGAAGCCTTATTGTGCTTAGGCCTAATCTATATGTATACTTAAGGTGGTTCTAAAGTAGAACAGTTATCGACCGAGCTTTTCAACCATAAAAGTATGAATAAAAAGTGATTGAAACGTTTTTACAAAATTCGGACTTTGGAAGGGTGATTCTACATAACAAATTCAATCATCAAAACTAGGGGCTTCGCCCCTGCGGCCTCCGGCCGCCAACCCCACCAAGGGGCTCCGCCCCCTGGACCCCCGGCTCGCTTCGCTCGCAAGATTGTC
>JAPYZR010010724.1:0-13131 GCA_030522945.1 Trichopria nigra
AATCCAGATTTTCATAAAGCAGTATAGTTGTTTCATACCCACTGAACGAAAAGGGATTGAAAGGTATTATTGGCCAATTCCGAATTGTGCAAAAACGGAATTCGAAGGAATTGAAAGGAATTCACTTCAATTCCTTCGAATCCCTTTTTTGCACAATTCGGAATTGGCCAATCCCTTTTCGTTTACTGGGTAGACTGGCCCACTTACTCATAATAAATCAGATTAATTGAATGCTCAATATTTTGATTTCTATATTATAATTCAGTGCAGTTTTTACACACGCCTGTTTTTTTATATGGTATTTGCATCAATACACGGGCACGTGTACACATATAATGTCCAACTAGACGTAGCACGTCGTTCAATGTTCATTTAAACTGCAATGTAAACATCTTTGCGTGAACACGTATGTTTAAAGTTTTAATTTTAATTTTATCATCTACAGTTTCTGAAATAATTTCCTTTTTTATTTACAATGCAAACGATAACTCAATCTTTGATATGATGCACCACAACCAAGTTTTTTTTAACTTCCAATAACAACTATTCAACTATAGTAGAATACGATTTCTCTCCGATTAATAAGATCGAGAAGAATTTTATTGGTATAAACGTACAAAAACACCTTGCATCATACTTTCCTGATGTTTAGGCTGTACGAAAATCTGGATGAAACACCAGGCGAAAGTCGAATCTGAAAACGGTTATACACCAGGGATCGGAAAAATTTGGCAATACTCGCGCAGTTATATAGCGTGCAAGTCCAGTTTTGTAATAAGAAGATTTGATTTGGAAGGGTCTCTTGTGACTATAAATAGCCTAACCTATGTGTGCATGTGATATACGAAAGTCATCTCATCAATGAAAACTAAATTGATTTTCGCTTGCGTACGCGTTCGTCACCGAATGGATTTCTACGTCTCTTTTTTTGCGTTTTTCTTGCGTTTCCCTTAACATCCAGCATCCAGCAATAGTTCGCCACCATATGTACGTCCCGGTTTCCCTGCCATTTACGTTAAAATTCCTTAAACAATCTTCATGAAATCTTTCGCCCTTATTATACCTTTCACTGAAACCCCCAACAGGTTTTACGGAAATTCATATATAGATGTGCGAATCTAGAAAGTGAAGTTTCAAATTCGTTCAAGTCCGTTCGACTTGAGTTTTTCAAGTTTTCTACGTCATATTTTCTACGAACCATACACCTATTATATATATATATATGTATATGTATATATAGTTTTTTTCTTTGTTATTTCCCAAACAAGGAGCCCGCTGGTGGGGTTGGAGGCCGAAGCCATAGTTATTTTTTAGGCCGATTATTGCTGGACAATTAATAAAATGTACATGAAATTCAACATGTACATATAATAATTATTAAACATGATGAAACAAACGAGCGACAGGCTGATCGGTGGCCGATATAGTTTCTTATTATATGCCGTCCACTATTATTCGTCCAAAATCCATATCTCTAACCGTTCGTTAAATTGCAATTCTGTTTATGGATATTTCGTGACCCATGCATTGAAAGGGGCTTCCATTCTATATATATTATATTATACAGAAATACATATAATAGTGAAATACGATTCGGCCAGATTTCAGGCAGAATTCGGAAAAAAGATTATTTACGGCGGTAAATACAGGAATTTAGAGTTTGGATTAAATGAAATTTTTGGAAACTATCGGATTCAAAGCCGTGAAAAAATCGAATGATTCTCGAAAAGTTGCGGAAAGATTTAAAATCCGAAATTTTTGCAGGATTTATCCATCGGCTAATATATCGCTATTTCCACAAGCGCGATGAAGAAAGAGACGAAAAACGAAGTTCATCCCTTATCGCCGACCGTCGCGATGGAAGGCAGATAGCCATAAAGGGCATCGGGAGAAGGACCAAGGAGGAGAGAAGCACTGGTGGCGCGGGCGCGGATGGAGAAACCGGAGAAACCGAGCCGATATAGCCGCGGTGCGGGCACGGTGTCTACGCCGACCGATGTTGCAGATTGGAAAATACACGTACATACACATATATATACACACACACACATATATATATATATATATACATATATAAGTAGCGATGGCGGTGATGGCGGACGAGCGGTGTATGTGTGTGTGTGTGTGTGAGAGAGATAGAGAGAGAGAGAGAGAGAGAGAGAGAGTCAAGAAAGCGCTAGCAGTGCCACGCAGCGGCAGACGCATTAAACCTTTAGTGTCAATACACAGGGCCGTTATACACGTACCGGAGTGCCCAAGCTGAGCGTTTGCGCACTTGCGTCTTTCATCTTCCATCTCTCTCTGTCACACGGCATGGCTGCCGCCGCCGACGCCGCCACTGCCGTGTGCACGTATGCCTACATATACAGCTTATACTCAGGAGGCGCGCGTACATGCACAAACACACACACACACTGACACACGCACACACTCACGCACGACTCGAGCCTCCCCGAACTACCGAGTATCGAGTCCCGAATCCCGACCGTCCCGTCCCTCCGAACCAGCCACTTCAATGTTAGCTCCGAGAACTAGCAGTCGTGGTCGTCGGCCAGTTGGCACGAGAAGTTCGCTGTGACCGCGCGTGGAGTTTGATATGGACTTCGGCGTCCTTTATGTAACGCGCGTAAACGAAAGTAATTTCGGAGTCGGCTCGTAGTCGTTGTCGCCGTTGATATTCGTCGTTTTCGCCATGAATGCCGCGGAAGATGAACTCGAGAACGCGCTTGGTGAGTTTTTTTATTCTTTTCCTCTATTCTCCATCATTGTCTCCCAGCACCGCAGGTACATGCACGGATGAAGTGTGTGTGTGTGTGTGAGAGAGAGCGGGAATAAGATGTGTGAGAAAGTCACGCTGCTGAAACGACAACTTGTCGTTCCAAGACTCGGGATCGTCGTCGGCTTTTTCCGCCATGTTTCCCCACGGAAAAGCAGCAGCAGCCAGCAGCAGCAGCAGCCGCCGCTGCCACCACCGCCGCCGTGGGGGTAAAAGCGGAGGCTGCGGCTAGCAGTCACGCGTCGATCGATGGGTTTCACGTCCGCTTTGTTGACGTCTTTTTTAAAAAGGAAACGCTGCCTCCGCCTCTGATCCCACCGGGGACAAAACGTCTGTCGGATATTCTGCTTTTGGCCGCAGATTCCCCTCTGGTGATTTGCCATCACCATCACTATCACCATCCTAGTCGTCGTCGTCGTCGACGTCGTCGCCGGCGCAACTGCCGCCACTGCAGTAGTCGACGACGATGAATACAAGGACTCTCTCTCTCTCTCTCTCTCTCGGATCGGTCGAAGGCATCCTTTGTGTCGTAGTTGGAGAGCTTTTAACCATCGGAGGATGTGAGGGGGAGGGATTCGTTTATTTTCGAGTATTGCTGCCGTAATACGTCGACTCTGTGTCGTCGTTGGCTTTAATGGATCCTTTTCAACCTACGCCTGACTTTTAGCGAAAAACGGAGAAAACGAACATTGCAAGTGTCGAGTTGTTTTCTCGGTTCTTAAGCGGTGCCCAAGGTGATTGGACGCACTTGTCACAACGTCTGCTTTCCCTTTATTTTTGAGAGTGTAAATTGTTCAACATTTAATTGGGGAAGATTTGTATCTCTCAAAGATGTTTACTTGCATTTTTAGCTCAGAAACGTGTCCGTTGCAAAGGCCGCGACGACCATAATGCATGAATACTAGTTGCTGGCCCCAGTCCTGATGTAATACGATTTCATCTTATGTAATTTGGATGAGAAAAGGTGGTGCGTGAGGTATACTTACTTTCATGTGCCTCGTGTATATACATATATATATAGGTATTTCGTTCCCGAAGAAAGAAAACAATCCAACAACACGTTCAAGTCCAACGCGTGATACGTAAACCGAAAGTCGCGCATAGTGTAAAATTCGCTCATTAAAGAAGGCGATGAATGGGATTTTCAATTTCCTTTCAATTTTACGTAGTCAATCGATATGCGCATTGACTAGCATATTTACAGTTGTCATGTATATACATCATGATGTGGTTCGCCATTGATTATGAACATGTCTGCATTTATGTACAATGTATTTATAACAATAAAGTCGATATCATCATCAGCAGCATCATCATCATTATTATCATTATTATTATACGTATGTACGTATGTGCGTATGTACGCATGTATAGAGATCGAGAGAATCGAATTTGTCATCAAGTCGATATATAACACGCGGTCGCTGCAGATAGCAGTCGCACGAGCACATGTATATATATATATATAATACGCACATGTATAATCGTTCCGAACTCCGCGTGACAAGAATATAACTGAAATGCCACTTATCCCTACTTTCATTTCATGTAATCAATAGGTAGTGGGCAGTTTTTCAAGCGCCGTTTAATTTATTTAATTAATGTAAATTTCATAAAGTTTTATCTCTGCTCCGGAAACTGTCGGGTTTAATTGTAGCACGAGAAATAATATAATTCACAACGTCAAATTATAATACGAGAAACATTTCAGTTGATAAATCGTCCACATTTCCATTTCAGCCTAATAATAAATTTCGATTTTTATCATTGCAACGTACAACATCTCGCCACCAGATACTTCCATTTTGCGTTTTACTCGGTTCATTTTTTTAAACTATAATGGCGCAATTGAGAATTTCGAAACTCGATTTAATTAATAAAAGAAATGTCACTTTAAACTTTAAAGTGTACTTTAAAAGTGTGTTAAGCTAGGGCAAGGACTTCATTTTGTAGTTGCCGTGCAATACGTCTTTATTCGGTGCATAGGTCGAAACGTCTATAGTTGCAAACGAAATAAATATTATCTGTATATGCATTGCATTCGAATGAAGGATGAAATTTGTAAAAAATGTATTTTCTTTGAGTAATGAAACACGCGATTTCGAAGCGTGAAAGAAATGGCGTTTTTGTAATCCTTGGTATTATGCATTTGAAATGTTTCCCTACGTTAAAACTGCAAGCCTTCATTGAAAGGTAAAGCTTTGATCGTTTATAAAACTGTTTGCTTTCTTAATATAAGGCAAACAAGTATAGGCAGGTAGACAGACACCTGTCTAGGTGGGCACAATGATAACACGACGCGCAGAGATAATATGTCAAGTCTCAAAGTGTGTTTTGTGTGCTTGTGTCATAAATCTTGCATGTAAACACGTGTTAGAACAGCTGCCGAATACAATCACTTTGTTGAGCAAAATTCTTCATGACCAAACATAAAATTTTAAGCAAGGCCTAAAATTACTGCTAGGTGCAAAATATTTATAAATTCAGGGAATCTGGCGTATTTCAATTTCTGACGCATTACCTTAATTATTAATGAGTGTACACGATATATGGGCGCATACGCAGTCGTGGATTATTTTTGAATATGCGAAAACACAACAGCATCAGGGGCCAATTGCTAAATCAGGAGCGTATCAAATGTTCGAGGATGACCCCTCGTCGTAATGCATTTAGCTGGATCGCAAAGGCCAACTAATAAATAAATGATTCACTTTATGGCGTTAAAACAACAATCGAATCAAATTTCAGTACTGGATTGTATTTTGCTTGAAATTCTGCGAAGAAACGGCCCATGCATTATTGTCAATAATTGTTGATACGGACGGAGCGTCGTGACATCATGTGCGTTTGCCTTTGGATTTCTCTCAAGCGGCCTAAAAGCAAAAGTGCTCGAAATCGCTCTTCCCTCGAGTTATTTTCGAAAGTATCATATGCGGAACATAAAAGACAAACTATAGCGAAGCGAGTTCACTGATTGATGGATAATATACTATTTACAAAGAGTATACAATAGTTGGGTTATCATAATTATTATATAATAATTTACTATCGAGGTGTTTGAAAGCCGACCTGAATTGATCAACTTTGGGTTCTGGAAGTGAAACTTTTTAAATTTCAAACAATGGAATATCTTTTGTTTTGTTTTTCCTCGACTCGATATTGACTTTGACCGGTATACGCCCTCTATACGTCGGACCAAGTGTTGAATTTGACCACGGTACCTTCCCTCGACGGCGAGTGTCCACACACCTTTCAGAGCTTAGGAAATTATACGAGTTATTAACGTATCTCAATTATGAATTTTAAAACTACATAAACTATTATGTATAATAATAACGTAAGATTTGTGAAACAAAATGTGGCAACGTGTCAAAATAAGAAAATATATTTCAATTGTTTACGATACAATTATTACTTTAATTTAAATACAATTCTACGTGGAATCATCTAGTCAAGTTTAATTTGCCAAAAATGTTCCTCACAATGTGGCCCACACTCTCTAACTCTTTCTCTCTCTCTCTCTCTCTCTCTCTCTCTCTCTCTCTCTCGCCCCTTCCCTTTTTCTTTCTTCACCTTTCGTCGCTCTTCTCTAAGCGACACAATCACGCATTTCGAAAATTATCCGTCTCTTATGCGCCAGTTATGCCATTTATTATTCATCATTTAATTCATGTCCGTGTGAGCTGTATGACGGAACGTACAGTTCTCAAGTAATATATGAAATTGGATTTATAATTCAGAATGATCCATGACTCTTTCAAGTCCCTGTATAGACTGTGTGCATACCAACACAAACTTACGGAAGTAATGTTATGTGACTGTGTACATGAACACTTTGAACGCCCTCTTTCTGGGGTGCTGTAAGTTCTCGGGTGGTAGGGTGGTACTTTATGTATATGTACATAACCACACAAACTCACGACTGCAAGTTTGTGTTAGTATGCACATAGTCTATACCAACGCTTAAAATGCAGCAACAACCACGGACGATGGTGCAACATTTTTTATCAAAGTCGAAGTAAAATTCTATTCTTCAAAATAGTGGTATAATCTTTCAAATGAATAAGGGATATCGTGTTTTCAGTTTATATTCTTATTCTCCTTTTAATTTTTTCATTTACTTATGCTGATTTATTTATTTTTTTTTATAACGACTGGAGGAAAAATGAAAGCCGGAAATTCTGTGAAAGAAAATCATACTTGCATATTTTATTTATGTAATATTGGTTAATGATATGTCGAAGATTCAGATTATTTTGATAATATTTTGATAATTTTTGATTACGCATGTTATCAAAATATTATATCTTTATCTTTAATAAAACTTATAACCGAATGTTAAATATTATAATTACATTATTTTGTTAACCGGATTATATATATGTAACGAGTATCCTTTAAGAAAATATACGTCTTACTGTAATGATGACACTTTGTTTGGTATTCGTATATACATATATACATAGAAATATGAGAATTGTCTATGTCGATGACCAAAGTCTACTTTAATGACCGTCATCGATAAATTTCTGATAAAGTGGCTATTTCGGTGACAGGAAATATAAAGCCGCATTTCAGGCAGTATTTTGACGGATAGGTTAGTTTTTTAACGGGCTTTTATACATATATATATGACTTAGGAGCTGTCGTCATCTATAATAAGAAGTTATTATTTTACACTCGGTGATGCCTGAAAAACAATAGTCGGGTCTTTCGCGCCCCCCATATCGGTGTGTCGAATTTCGGATTTACATCATAAATGATCTTCATGGTCTTTCTTGCTGCAGGTATCAATAATTTATGTATAAATATAAATTATCCAGCTATAATTTAATATTTATATTTAAAAAATATTCTATATAAATATTCCAATACTTTGAATTGTGTTTTCTTATCTTGGAACAAAAATTTGTCATATAAAAGAATGCTTGTATATATCTTGTGTTCTCTGGTATATAGGCTTCATTTCTTCATTCTATACACTTTATCGACGAATTTAATTCAAGTCCATCTTTATGTTAAACGAAATCAACCAATACAATGGCACTAACGGCAATATATGGAAATCGTATATGTTATATAGCTTATATACGTATACGTAAACTTTGTATGGTGTGTGTTGCATGTGAATTTGACAAATAAAATTAATAAAATAAAAGAAACAAGCATATGCTATGATGGATTTCAAGCTTTAAACGGGATGGAGGAATTGTGAAAGTGGCTATATCGCGCTATATTGCTACAATAGACGACGTTAACAATGCTTACGATCCAGAGCGGTCCTAAACATTCCGGCCTGTCTTGGACTATTTATGCATCTGCAATTTAAAAGTATGAAGAACGAAAAGCAATGTAAAATTATTTAAAATCTCACACTCTTCATGTGATTATACATTTATTACGCAAAGCAAGTAAGTCTGTGTAAGACATTCCCAATATAATAAAAAAAAGGAAAACAAAATAAAAAGAAAATTCACGATCTTTATATTGATGATGCTTCTTTATACTTGAATATTCGGATTCGTTGATGCTCTCATGTTGCATGCCCTTGTATACAGTGCATATACATATATATATCAAAAAAAAATTTGTTGTTGTTTTTTTGTTGTTTTTAGTATTTCAATCAAACAGTATACCTAATAGTTTTAGCTCAAAATATGCCGAGTGTTTGTACATTGATGAGTCTCGGCATTTTTGTGACTTTCGAAACTTTTGGGTACACGTGTGATTTAAAATACAATACGGTGAGTCTGTTAGTAACCTAACACATGCATTTACGGAATTGAAACGTAAAATGTATTGGTTTGATTTTGGCGGGTTTCAAGTTCAACGACGAAAGAACCTGTAAAGTGATATCAGATATTTTTGGTGAAGTGATTCATATCGTATTGCATGTATTTTAAGTTTATTTATTAGTTTATTTTTGGTTTGGTTTTGTTTCATTTATTTATTAATTTATTTTTTTTTGTTTTTTTCCTAAATGTACGTATACATTATTTTTTCAGTGGCTATGGTCGCCAAGCTATTCTTGAGTCGATTCACGTGGTCTTTTTATATCCATGAACATATAGTAAGAGTCCTTATATAATTGTACTTCCGAATCACCTGTCACGCGTCGACCATGCCATATTTTATATATGACGAAAATCGCAAATTATATACGGTGTCTCGTCGCTGGGTGGTGGTGGTGGTGGTGGTGGTGGTGGAAGAAACAACATTATTTCGCATGTGTAAAATAAAATAATTCTGCATATATCTATAAAGAGGACTATAAGTATGACTGGTGGTAATTATGCGACTTATATTGACAAAAGGCAGCGAAAATTCTCTTTATAAACTCGTAAAATACGTCATAGTGGTAATTCGATCTCGTAATAATGCGGTAATATATGAATAAAACAAATTTCTTTGCGAATCGGCTCTGCTGCTATATAGCAACGTCAATGTGACACGAAGGCATAAATAAAATATATACGCATGCAGAACGTATTACGACTGCTACATCCGATGGCGGTTGAAATGTATATGGTTTATTAACCATCTTGCTTGTATACAAAATATATACCTTATTGTACCGATATATAAATAAACTGAATTTAAGCTGTCCCTGCCCGTTGCGTGTGCATATATATATACACGCGCTCGCTATACGTTAATTTCACTCGCGCCTATATATATTAGTTTGCCTTTCCTTTCGATTTCGCCATATAGGTGCATCTTTCTCGCTCGCAACAAGCTTGGAACGTGCATGGCACGTATTTATGCATGGCGTCTGAAAGACAATTCCGAAATCAATCAAGAAAGCTTCGCGAACATCGGAAATAGACGCTTTAACTCAATGGTCGTTTCATGCTCGCATTGCTTTGATTTCCGACGTAGTATAGTCGTTATTCGCCGTTAAATAGTCTTTTCCAAATCTAATGGCAATGTTCCAGTTGGAAAAGTTATATTACGATTGTACTGATAAATTATAAATATTAACATTATATTATATTTTATATATATAATTAACTTTGTTCAATGCAATTATCATTCGAATATATATTGAGTGATTAAATATTGAAATGACCTTGTCTCTGAGCAGATAAATAAGTTTATAAGAGCAGAGAATGGTAATGGCGGGCGACTTTATCCTTATATTAACGTATACGATCATTGGGTGTATCATACCATGGTTGGGGCTACCAACTGATAAACAACATTGCATAAAGTGACTTGAGCACAATTTCAAAGAAAAACGTCCAGTACAAAAATTTGATCCGATTAATTCTTGAATTGTAACCATCCTCGAAACATTTGGTATTGTTTTGGTGTATTGGTCGATTTAAACATTGACCCCTCATGAAGACTCAACTGAAGATAATTCGTCACAATTAAATTAGTAATCAGATCAAACTTTGGTGTCTGACTTTTTTACTTTCGATTGTATAAAAAAAGCATATGTAATTATAAATAATATTAATTTTTTTTTTTTTTTTTTTTTTTTAAGTATTGCATTATAATCAATAACTTTTTTCGTTACGTATTATCTATTTTTAATTAAGTATCAATTTATTTAATCACACTTATCTCCTCGTGCACTTAGAAAATTATTAAGGGAAATACTTAAATTATATTTCACTCTCAATTGTATAGAAAATCACCCGATTGCAATAATGTTAATACTTATGAATGATGTGTGACAAGTTGGAATTCGTGCTGGACATGGTACGCCAGTTTCTATCTCCAAGTAAAAAGCCTCTAAGATTTCTCTCGCGTTTCTTCCTGTCAGATGTATAATGTGTTCAAACGTACTTACACCATAGATACATCTTATCCCATCATTAAATCGTCATTAAAACGTTCAAACGTTCTTCGAAGAAAATGGAGACGGTAAATAGTGGGAAAGTTGAGATTGATTTATAGACGCATTGAACATATTGCATAGGTATTTTTTCACACTTACCTGCTCGTGTACTTGGAAAATAATTAAGCAAATACTTAAATTATATTTTAATTCGATCTAATCAATGTTATACTATAATTACTTAAATAAATAAAACAAAGAAACGAAAAGAAATAAATTTGTAATTAATGTGTTTATTAAATAATTATCATTCCATACATTATTATGGCTGTCAAAATTAAAAAAAGAAAAGAATAATAATCATAATAACTACAAGTTCTAATTTTAATTTTCTTCTTCTTCTTCCCCAGCATCGTCTTATGATTGCTGCAGAATTTCAGCTTCCACTTCATTATTGTCTTGCAGCCATTGTTGCATGGCTTATTGAAGTACATTTTGTTTTCAGATGAACAACTTTTCCTTTCCTGTTTTTGACGATGACTTCTTATAAGCAATGCAATAAAGTTTTTGGTACTTCTTGATTAACATCATCCATCGTATATCTTATGTGATAATAGCTGCAGCAGCTTCTACAATTCTCAGCCTTTCTGCTTCGGGATCTATTTTTTTACTATCTTACCGCAAGCTTTCGATAGAATATTGGCGTGAACATCACGAAAAGTACTTCTGTACTTCGTGATGTAAGTGTTTCTGTTTTAGTTTTGTAATAATAGTTTTACCATCTGGTCCATACCCTGTCAAGAGACACCTTTAAGCTCTTTTAGTGTGAATTGTGAATCATAATTATTTTCGATGTAATTAAAAATCTCAAGCATAGCTTCCGTAACTTGATTATCTCGACGAGATTTCTGATGAGTTTTATTTCAGAAATTTGTGAAGCAAATAGCATGGTATTTAGCTTCAGCAGCAATCAAATCACGATGAAATGTACAGGACTTTACCACTTCCCCGAAATCATCAACACGTTCTTCTGCTCTTTTAATAACAGTGTCTTTAAACTCAAGAGTACTCACTTTTTTTTTCTTGCGTCTGTATTTTTCATTTTTCTTTATCTCTGCAACCTCATCAGCTGTTTCACCACAAAATAAACATTGCTTCTTGAAAACAAACACTTCACTTCGTTTTTTACGTGATGGTACAGATTGAGAAGCAATAGTTTCTCCTTCTTCTATAGTCGCCGTTCTGCTGCTTGAATACAGTTTTTACTAATGTAAATACTTCGGTACTGTTCATGCACTTTTACAGAAGTTACGGATTTCAAATGATCAATGCGACCGTTTATCGTTTCTTTCGATACTTGCATTTCTCCAAGTCTTCATACCGCGCACTACTTCGACTAATAATTCACCTTCCCAATGTGACTTTTAATTACATATAACATTCAAATTAGCCATAATTCTTGAAATAGTGCGTCAGTAGTTCCCAAGATACGATTCAAAATTAATAAACAACCGAGGTTAGTAGAAAGTGGTTCCTTGAAAAAGAAAAACGGTCATAATTATACAATACAATTGAACATGTGTCCCTACTGGTTATAAATAGAAAGGTTCGTACTATACAGGGTGTCCGAGTATGGAAACGGTGGAATATTTCGAAAACCATCGATATTCAAAAAAAAATTTTTCAAAAAATCTATCTTTTTTGGGGGAGTTGCGACTCCCCACCCCTAAGGGCACGTGGATAACGTGGGGTCAAAAATCTTAAATGGCTACATAGGTCGTGTGGGGGCTCATTCGAAAGGTCTTATGAGACGAAATCAAAACACACACACACACACACACATATGCATACGTACATACATGTATGTAGTATACTGTACACAAGTAGGCACGTTAATAGTTTACATGACCTACCCCAAGAGGGAATTAATTCACATTTCATAAAAATACGATAATGTGGTCGTAATGTTTGTGTCTTTTATTTATTTTCCGGTTTGGAACCTGCAAATGGTGGAAATATATTATATATAAATATAATCATGGTCTGCGATCGCCTTACTGACGAGTCCACGCATGCTATCCGAGACGAAACAAACACATATTTGCAATAAACCATTTTTCGAGTTTTTTTTTTAGCGAGGCTGCTGTATACAAAATAAAATTTTCTATACTTAGATATGTGCAGATATAGTTTCAAGTCATACAGTAGGCGATGACCCAGTAAGATTTGTCGCTGTAAAATAGCTGCCATAACATTACTGAACCAGAAATGATAGTGATATTGCTGCCGCAGCATCGTCCAAAAAACTGAAATCTTACGCTGAAATCATTATATTAAATCTATTTTTTCCAAGAACTGCACAGTTCTAGAAGATCTGTGTACATTTTCTGCTAGTTATGCGGTTAGTTATTATTGTATTTTTGATACACGGTAAACATGTGCATTTTTAAATGCTTTACCTATATTAACGATAGTTCGCCTCGTAACGTCGTACACGACGGACGTAACATATTAGCGCGCTCGGAAAGAATGCTAATATCATCACTTTTAAGGATGATATTTAGTTATT
>JAPYZR010010733.1:0-10995 GCA_030522945.1 Trichopria nigra
GATTTTTAAAAAATTGTTGCGCACGAACGAATCAACAGAAATTCTTTCACAAATTGTTTTTGGATATGCCCTGACCTAACTTAGAACTGATTAGATTTTTGGAAAACGCTTTTTGCGATTTAATTTTTTTGACGAGCTGATGTAATTCGCGAATAAATTGACAGAAATAAACTGAATCCCACACGTATCAGCTTCATATACTATCAATCGAATTGTGTGGATGTGTGTGGAGCAAATGTGAATTGGTATATAAAATTCGCCGAGGGCCGCATGGGCGAAGCCCCTAGTTTTTATTTTATAAATATAACATACTGTTGCGGACAGAAACATTTGTATATTGAAAATCGACCATAAATTTATTGTTTTGGGTACCAGGTGCAGGTTTTCCTGCACCATTGCACACCGAATGGGGTACCTTTTGTATAAATCGGCCGCAGCCGTGCGGAAAGGCAAATTCAAAGTTCGCGCGAATCAAATTCTAAGTCGAATACACCTTGATTTTGATTTGTTTCAAAACAAAGAAATGGAAGTTTTGTGATCCATAACAACGGATTTCGATTTTCATCTCTGAGATCAGATACCTTTTCGCCTCCGCGGATCGACAGGATTTTTCGACAGTTATACAAGAGCTGGGACTATAGACGAGAGTCCGGAGAGGATGGTGTGGGACCGGAAACGGATAGAGAAGAATCTGATATTTTTTATCGATCTTATATTCCATCTTATATTTGAATTCTTCAATTCATCATTGATATTCGAGTTTTATTCTCGGTCGGCCGCGCGGGTTTTGTGAAGTTTCGAATTTGAATTTGCCTTTGTCTTTGATAGCAAATAAAAGGAAGTTTTCTTAACTAGTAAAAATTTAGTTTTATTTCTCGCCTTCGTTTGAATTCTGAACACATACAATTATTGTTATTCTAACAACAATAACAGTCGGTCACTCAACTCGTCCGCGACCTTCGTGCGCGGCGTTCGCGAAAATATTGTCAGCCTAGAATTATTTTAATATGTTCATTAAAATATTACTTCGACCCACACCGTAGTTTTATGTTTGTATTGATGCGATATTTATACGCAAATGATTATGTATAATTTTCGGTTATATGTACAACAGAAATAATAAACTATTGAAATGTTATTGATATATTATTATTATTTCATGTTCTTTCTTTTACTACAGAATATATTTATATTTTTTAATTAAATGTTACATGTTTTTTTTTTTTGCATATTACTAAGTCTTCAAATTTTTATCATTTTGATAAACAAGTTTTCATTTATAAGGGGGGGGGGGCGAAACCCCCTTCCCTGCCCGCACTCCATCCCCACCTTATCTTCTTTGTTCGCTTATGTTATTTGTGTTCCGAATTGTGCAACCCTCATGGCAAAAAATGTCGTATGCAACTGATGGGGCGTAAAATGTGATTTTGCGAACTCACGGAGCCGCGACACTCGTGCGCTACCATTTCCGCGAGTGCGTAAAATGCGATTTTACACCCTAGTTACATAATATACTATTACGCGTTCACTTATATTTTCTTTTTTTTTTGTATGCATGTTTATATTTTGTATGTATATATATTTCAGCCAAATTTATTGTGTTTTACAAAACTTGTATTTTTGTATTTTTCGCTTAACTTCCCTCTATCTTTTATAATTTTATTTCCTTAATAATTGATTTATTCGAATCTAAAATCAGTTTTGTTGAATTTTATCGTTTATTTTTGCTTTGTCAACTTTTTCCGTTTTGTCAATTTTTTATCTGTCAATTAATTTTTTTGGCAACAGTTATGCTTTGTCAACATTATTATTTACCAACATTGTTTTCGTTTATTTTTTATTTTTTACTACTTTTCCCATTTTTCTTTCAACCGTCGTTACTTTCGATTAACTTCTCTCCACTTTTTGAAAGTTTTTTGATCATTTATTTGTTTGAGTTTAATTGACTTTTATCAACTCTTATCGTTTATTTTTGCTTTTTCAACATTTTTTGTTGTGTCAATATGTCTTCGTCAACTTTTTTGGTTTGCCAACTTTTTCGTTTATAAATTTTTTGTTTATCAACTATTTTTATCAAGTATTCTTTGGTTTGCGATGTTTTTTTTTGTATGAATATTTGTTTATTTTGTTAACGTTTTTTGTGGCTTTATTTGCTCTTTAAATTTTATTGGTGCGAAATTTTACTCCACGTAAAGTGTCCTTTTAATTTCATTTTTCTTTGGATGATTTTTTCAATCATCAGTTTGATTCAAGAAATAACATATTATTTGTTTCTTTACTATTATAAGTAATAATAGAAATATTTACATTCTTATAAATGTCAAATATTTCACTTTCAATTGCTTGTTATTAACATTTGTCTTTTAAAAATAACTTGATTATGCTTTCATTTCATCAGCTTTTTTCACGTTTGTTAACTCCGTCATTAGATTCTATCAGTATAGGTACTTGCCCTGTTTCTATCTAAAAATTTGATCTTGTATGTTGACATTTTTCCTACTTTGTTTAATTCCGGTGTTTTTTTTTTTTTTCTCTTTTTTTTATTCAACTACTTTATAAGCTTTCCCAGCATTTCGTCTTTATTATCAACTTTTGAATGTCTTGTTGACGTTTTGTCAACTTTACAAAATATTTTACTTCCGGTATATAATTTTGCATGCAAAGGATAACGAAACCAAAAATAAATTGACAGAACAAAAAAGTCTCAATAGAATCAATGTTGACCAATAAAGTTGACAAAAAGATAAAAGTTGACAAAATGGATAAAAGTTGAAAAACGGACAAAACAAAAAGGAAAAAGTAAACTTTAATGAAGTTTCGTTAATTTTCGATATTATTACTAACTTTTATTGTTATCTTCGGTTAATCTTGCGCCATTTTTTATGTATATAACTTTTTCATTACTGTCGACTTTTAAAAGTAAGCTTTTGCCTTATTCTTTTGGTTAATAAGTGTGGTACTATTTTGGATTCTCAACGTGAATTATACTTTTACAATTTTAGGCTGCTTTGTCAACGTAATTTCCTATCGTCTATATTTTTTGTGCCATCATTGCAACAACAAAAATTTTCCTACATTTTTCATCTATCGGCGATTTCTGAATATGTTTCATTACTTTCGCGCTTAATTCTTTAAAGTTTCTATCTACTTTTATGATAGATCGTATTCGTTTCAATTTATACTCGTGAATTTTCGTCAAATTATTATTATTATTATTTTTTTTTTTTTTTAAAGTTTCCATGAAATTATGAAATTTTATTCTTAGTCAACAATAATATGATATAGTTTTTCAAAAGATATGAGGTTTATTACAACACATTGTAAAGTATAGAGAAATAAATAATTTATATATAATTATTTATATATTATATAATAAGATGTAATTTTTGTAATAATAGTACAATACAATTTTTTTATAGTTTAATTTACAAAAAGAAAAAATTATTCTATTGCGCGGAGAAAGATTATGCTTTCTTATCCGTCCTCACAATCATACCTACGACATTTATGTAAAAAAGAAAAATATGAATAATATCAATATCTTTAATATAAGAAAACGTCGGTTCTTTCTTTTCTCGAACAATTGAAGATGCCGTTCTTTACAATTCCTCCCGAAATCGTACGTGACCGGATTGAAGATTGTTATTGCTGGATCTTTTATTTCGTTCGGCAATAATGGAATTGCCGGTGGAATTGCGGAAGAAGAATTTCTTTTACTTCAACCCTTAACAAAGTTCAGACAAGTATTGAAATCGTACGGCTGACAGTCTTTAGAGGTTCCACTTTATACCTGCACATTATGACGTTTCCCTCTACATTTATGACATTTTTAAAACTGAACTTATCATTCCCGACTAAAAAAAATATTATCGTTTAAATGACTAAGAAAATTAAAGAAGAATTAAAGATTTCAAAGGTATTGAAAAAATCTCAACAGCACGTGTTATTTTCATCCTTTCGTAAATCGTATATATGAAAAAATGCCCATCAAAAGTCGCCCTTTACTAACTTAAAATTAAGTTTGAAATATTCTATACATTTTAATTCTTATAAAAGTAAAGTTCGAATTCGAGCCAGGAAAACTTGTATAGAAACTTGCAGATCGCGTAAACAAAGTTTCACTCGCGCTTATGAGATAAGAAGGCCTAAAGAAGTGCATAAATGTAAGTGATGCTTTTGCCATTGCTTTTATTTCGAGTTTGTAACAAACGTTTTAATTTGTTTTTTTTTTCACAAACAAGAAAGGAATTAACAAAAGTCACAAACGTAACAAAAATCTACACAAATCAGAAAGAAATGTATAAAGCAAAGAAAAAATTGACAAAATAAAAAAAAATTGAGATAGTAAATAAAAAAATCGAGAAAAGTAAAAAAAATTTTGACAAATAAGAAAGAAATAACATCAATAAGAAGAAATTAACATCAATAAAAAAAAAGTACAATAAAGGAAAGGAGAAATTGAAACAAATAAGAAATAATCGATAAAATTAAAAAAAAAATAAAATAAAGAAAAAAAATGACAAAAAAAAGAAAAAAAATTGAAACATTAAAAAGATTGAAACAATTAAAAAAATTGAAACAAATAAAAAATTTAAAACAATTAAAAAATTGAAATAAATAAAAAAAATGATACAAAATAAAAAAATGAAACAAATAAGAAAATCTAAACTAATAAAAAAATTAACACAGATGTAGTATATATAGGAACAGATACACGCAAATAAGACAATATTAATAAAATAAAGAAAATATCGAGAAATGTAACGAAAAAATGCAGGTAAATGGATACAAACAATACCAACGGAAAATTGACAAAACTAAATATAAAACGAATACGATATGAATTCATGCAATGCCATCAACATTCACAAAAATTGATAATGGCATTATTTAATTTTCATATTTACATATACAGGTAAATAATTACAAAAATTTTAATTATTAGCGTCAATTAACGTCATATGAAAATTCTCAAGATCAAACTTAGGATACAAATCCTAAAATGTAACAATAAATCATTAGGAAAATTGATAAAAAATACTTTTAAAATCTTTACTCGAATAACGTACAAAGGTACAAATAATATTAATTAAATAATAAAGTATAAGGTGTGAAACCTGCCTTTTCATTAGTACATATAAATTTTCACTTCCTTCTGATTCCATCCAATTAAATAATTAATTGTAATAGATTGTTATCATTCATATATATATTTTAGACCGTGGGACGGGCTTCGAGAGAAGAAAAAATTCCGTCATGTAAGAATCGCACGATTGAATGTTAATCGCGTGATTACGTCTTCCGCCATTTCTGTCAAATTGTCGGAATCGTATTATAACTAATTTTTTTTTTACGTGTGAGTAATGCATAACTTTTGAAACGACCATCTGTTTCGTATATAGGAATTCAATGGACGTGAAAACGAACGCATTTCTTTATTAATCCTGGAAAATCAGTAGCTGGCGGGGCAATTGCCTTAATTAAACGCAGATATAGAAAAACTTATGTAATCAATCTATAAATTTATTTAATTATATTTGTTTATGTAATACATTTCATTTTCACTGCGAACTTACGTTTGCGCAAATTGTCTTCCATATTGGAGCAAGCATTGTCCTACTTTTTTTAATCATTTTATTTATTATGGATGATGATGGTGTCACCCATTTTTTAAAAACGCATAAATGTGAAGAGAGTGTTTAACAATCTTATAATGTTCAATTTTTTAAAAGTACTTAAAGTTTTATATATTAAATCAGGTACGACTATATTAAAATTATACGAATTTTAGTTCGTTTCGATAATCAGCAATTCTATAGCATGTATTAAAAAATTCTATATATATGTATTAAAAAATTTAAATCGTTTTAATACAATAAAAATTTGTACCGACCAAGTATTGACAAAACCGGTGCGCGTAGTCGCCTGCAGATGGCGTAAGAAGTCAGTCTGCTCTAACGATAGGAAGATAATTAATGTAAACGTGCACGAATTAGTTTTTTCTTTCTTTTTTCGTTTATATGCGTTCACAAGTTTAGACAATGACAGACATTTTGAAATTTTTAATAGATTTGAAATGATATATATTTTTCATACAAAAGAATTAATGTGATTTTCCTTAAATTATTATTATTAATGTGAGTTGCTTTAAACAGAGAATAGAAAATACTCTAGATACGAAACGAGGTCCGTTATTGGATAAGGTCAGTTACGAATGGCGTCGATCCTCGTGTATAATTTATAGATCCACAATAGACCTTTGTAACTTGTTTCAAGTAGCACAAAGTCGTGACAAAGCTTCTTGCACAAACAAACAAAAAAAAAAACAATGTAGTTTAGCCACTTAAAAGTTGCCTGCAAGCAGATCAACATCCGATGTATATATATGTAGATCGCTGGAATTTATCGGAAAGTTGGAAAATTCGTGGAGTGTAGGTATGATCGTTAGAAAAAAATGATGGAAAACATTTTATTTTTCGTTTTGATGGTCATTTTTTAATTTAGTTTACAGTATTTTTTAATTTTATTTTAAGATGTTAATATTTTTTTTTCGTTTGGTTATTTTCTCGATTGTGCATGAAAATTCCGATCTATCAAACGAACATAGAATTGATGAAACTAAAAAAAAAAAAAAATCGGCACAAATGAGAAAAAGTTGAAAAAATAAAGAAAAAATCGACAAAAGTAAAAAATAAAATAAGAAAAAATTCATACAAATAAGAAAGAAATTACATCAAAAGAACAAAATGACATCAATACAAAAAAATTGACATCCATACAAAAAAATTGTCGATTGCTGCGGAAAATTAGATCGTTTTTATATCTTTGCATTTTATTAAAAAAAAAAAAAAAAAAAATTATTTTAATCTTCATTAAATAATTAGTTTGGGATGTTGGAAGATCACTTTGAGAAACTTTAAGCTGTCGAGTAGATGAACCGAAATGCACGTACAACAATAACTGAAGGCAATATGACGTAGTTAAAACCCACAATATCCACAGCTCGTAAAACGTTTTATGATCACATGACGAAATGGCATGGATGTTGCTACGTATTTTTAAGTAATCGTACATCTTATCCGACGTATACGATAATAATCTCAATTTTTACAGCAAATATTGTCGCATTATACTTCTTTCATGTTCATGGGCAAACCGTTTTTATCAATCTCGAAGATGTTTCCATTTCATCAAAAAATGATCGTAATTCAAAAAATATTTTTTTTTTATAACGTTTTTATGTAACTTATGATTGGCTGAAAAATCATACCGTAAGAATGGGGAGAGAGCAGTAATTAAATAATTAATTAAAGAAAATACGCGATCTTTAACTTTTAAGAACCTGACGTTAAGTACAAAAGTTGGAATCATTCAATTCTGCCATTCGTATACGCAACATTTGTATTTACATTCAATCTCCTCTCACGCTGTGAAATGTAATACGCGAACTGATTTTAATCGTCTGTAATAAATTATTTAATTAAATTTGATCAGTAAGGAAGTAAATTTATATAAAGCAGTCGTAATTAAGTTGCGAAAAAAAAATGTGAGTTTTTAATAAGCAGCAGATGATTTCTCTTCGTGTCATTAATTTAGAAAAGTAATTATTTAAATAAGAATATCTCCGGTTTTTTTAATGCAAATTAAAGTAGAGACAAAATATTTACTTTTTTAGAAGGAGTGAAAAATTTTCCAGTAATTTTTCATATTCTATTGTCCCTCTTTAATTTATTCGAAAAAATCAAAATTTTTCGCCAACCATTATTTTCTTCGAAAATCAACAAGTCATCGAAGAAATTTTATGTTCTTCTCTACATTGGCTTATAAATTATGACAAAAATTTTTACATTTACTCATCAAGCTGTGCTGCAAGCTCTAGAACGACTTTTTTGAAATGTGCGGTCGATTTTTTCAAAAATTTATTTTGATGCCTCATTGCATACGCAAACATGTATAGTACACAGTACATTTTTTTAAAACAACATTTTTTTTCTAAATTTTCATTGATTTTTTTAATTATTGATATCGAAAAGATACGTATACTGAATTAATTTCATATACGTCTTTAATTTTTTTTTTAGTCGTCATTAAATATGTAGCAAATTATATTTATTAACGTTGAACGTCATAGTCGATAATATGAAAATACACAAGAAAGATACGCGAAGAGATCCTGCGACTCCTCAAAGGGAAAGCCGAGTTCTTCAAGAGGTTTGAACAGGATTTATTAATAAAAATAAAAATGAAAGAAAAAACGTGACTATGGTAATAAAGATGAAACTGTGGATCGCAGATACCCATGAAAAGGGAGACATAGGGAAAAATCCACCTGTAAACGAATCTTGGGCTATTCGAGGGATGAGGGCTCAAGACGATAGGAAGAAAAAGAAGGCGAAAGCCTCCGGTAACCTCCTCACCAGAAAAGACATGAGCTCCAGGTTCGAGTGCTGGAAGCTTTAGCGAAAGCTCAAATGAAGAGCAAAGACAAGGAGACAGAAAAAGTGACAGGAAAGTTGATGAAACCTAAAAATGGACGTGGTCATTTTAATTCTAATTATTGGGCTTGATTATTTTTTTTTTTTTTTATTTATTTCATTATTGATTGATTATTTATGAAAATAATTTAAAAACGTACTTCTTGCTATTTTAACAAACAAACAAAAATTATGGAGATGTAAAAAATATATAATTTCTGTAAAAAAAAATGTTTTCTTTATGTCCTCGAGTTTAGATTATTTTCATGAGAATTGTAGCGGACGATATGTTGGTTTCGATTTTCGATACTTTTCGATACATTTTGAGATATATTTTCGATACATTTTGCGATGAATTTTCAAAACATTTTCAATTCGTTTTGAATAAAATGAAATTTTTAATCAAAATACTTTTTTTTTTTGTTCACTTTTAATTTTGTGTACCTATATATAAATACAAATTCAAAATGTATCGAAAATATATCGAAGTACGTATTGAAAATCAAACTCATTTTCATTCGTATGACTTTAATAAAAAACGATCAAAACTTCAATACGTTTTTATTAAATTGAAAATGTATCCTAAATATGTATATATGTTTCGAAAATGCGTATCGAAAATATATATCGAAAGTCGGAATCATTTTCTTATATGGCTTTAATAAAAGTGAACAATTTTAAAAATATATACGTGAGCAATAATATAATAAAGTTTTAAAAAATATAAATATTTTTGAATTAAATTCAAAATTTCATTTTATTCAAAATGCATCAAAAATGTATCGAAATTATGTATCGAAAATCAAAATAACATTCTTTTCTTATAACTTTAATGATAATGACTTTACAGCGAGTATTTGAAAAAGAAAATAATCACGCAATGCAGTTTTTTAAATAAATTATTTAAACAAGACAAAAACACACAAAAAAACAATTTATTTATAAATAACTTGAAAACGGACGTCAGTAATATCCAGACTTAATTAAATTTCGAAAGCCTTAAAAATGAACGACACTTGTAATAAGAAAAAAAAAAAAAAAAAATGAAATTAAAAATATGATTTATATATTGGACATATATATAGCAATATTTCTGCTAAAATCGACTTAAAACTTTCTAGCTTTGTTTATTAAATATTTTCGACCTGTAAATCATCCCATATAGTGTAAGTCGTATAAGTTTTACGACAACATCGAGGAATATAAGAGACGGAACCGATAAAAATTTACGGCAAAGATTAACTTATCTACTGGTTTTACTTTAAATTTTAAAACTACCCTTTTCCCGTACATTTGCTTATCCCGGATAAGTACTCGAAATTCGTTGCAGCATATACATATATATATATAAGTTTTAAGCTATACTTTCATTCGACGGTATATTACCATAATATCAGGCATTTCAGAAAAACCAGCAGAAGAAAAAAGTATAAAAAATCAATGTAATTTTCATTGATGACTTTCATATATAATATGAATATTATACTCCATTTATTCTTTATAATATATGATATATAATACAAGATTATATATAAATCAAATTATATTATATAATATAATATAGGATATAATATGATTTACAAAATTATTAATGGTAAATAATTAAATGAATTAAAAAATAAATTAGAATTAAAAACATAATGAAACAAATTGTCATGAATTTTTCTTTTTTTATTTATTGTAATAATTTGTTTAAATTTTAACAACAATTAATAAATGTGTTGGAATAAATATATATATGTATATATATGCTTTTATTTCATCTTTTATTTTATTATGTATAAAATATATATGCCATTTCATATTCATTTCATTCAAAAGTGACACAAAAAAAAAGCATAAATGAAATATTTTTCTATGTTGCATTTTTAAATTTCAAAAGGGCAACTATACGATCCATGTCATGTGTTATTGGGTTAAAGCTGCATCGGGACATCGGACTCTAAAACTTTAAAGCGGATTTTCACGAAAATCCGCTATATACGCAGCGGCGTACAAAATTCATCGCTTTACCAATTATCTGTTTATATACGCAAAACTTCGTTACTTCGACGATTGGAATAGCGATAACTTACCGCTTCATAAAAAACGATCGCTTTCTTGATAATCGGCAAACGTTCTCGATTATTTCATTACTTTTGAACGTATAATGTAGTTATTAAACAAACAAAAAAATGTGACGAAGTTTAAAACTGTATACGACATAAAAAAGTCACGTTCTTGCTCTGAAATAATAACTATTATTCTGTTGTAATCTGAATTCATATAATATTGAAACAGGTGATTGATTCGGTAAACAATTTTGAAAAAGTCCAATACGGTTTAATTATGACGAATTACTTTTAGTTGACCCTTGAGGGTGTAACGATACAAAACACGCGCATGAGGGGCCAACTGCTAAATCATTGGGAAATGTTCGAGGATGCCCGCACGGAAAAATATATATGCGAGAAATATATGTGATTTTATAAGTGACATATATTTAAAATATATGTTACATATATCCGAATATAATTAAAAT